>JAHDVE020010801.1:0-27377 GCA_022606495.2 Halesus radiatus | reverse complement strand
ATTCAAATTGATATCCAAGATATTATTCAAGAATTTATTATTTATTCTAAGCTCTTAAGAATCATCTGTCACTAACATATTTTTTTACTTATGGAGTAATAAGCTTTTTTGCGCTTTCTCGTCCTTCGTGAGCCGAAGTTCCGTGCAGTTTTGTAGCTATTTACCCATACAGCTATCGCCGCTGATATTTAAAGCTTATGGAATTTGTGCAAGTATATCAAATCGAAAAATATAAATACCAATAAAAATTGTCAGTGAAAGCTTAAAATATCTTTTTACAAAAAAAAATCTGTTTTAAAAAATGTTAATTGCCTTCCAGACTGGTGGCCTAACTGTTGGGTGGCCTAACTGATGGGTGGCCTAACTGCTGGGTGACCTAAGCGAAATTGGGGTTTTCCGCCAGTCGGCAGATTCCACCAGTGGTCATATGAGCATAGCCAGGACCGTACGGCTCACTCCTAGCTTCTAGATGCTACATCTGTCAGAAATAATAGTACATCGGCGGGAGCGCACCCACCTTACGCGAATACCTCCGTGTTCATCATAAAAACAAAAACTTCGCGCTGACACTTGACAGTTCCAATGGATTTTATATTGATATTAATAATCCAAGAAAAATAACATCTAATTTGGGTATCTTTTGCTTTATTTGGGGTAATAGATCACATGTGATAAAAATCAATTTTATTTTTCTTTTTACCTACAAAAAAGTCAATATGATATCACAATACGCCAACTACCAAATACGGGCATGTGCCTAGTTTGGTAGTCCAAAATAATCTAAACCTTCTACCAAAAATCTATTAATATGAAAAAATAAAATTAAAAAATATAACTTTTTATCAACCATATCTACCAACTTTTCGAATTATGAGACAGACTTGTTCTGGGGCGTATTTCCTTAGGGAATTATCAGAAGAAATTCAAATCAAAGAAAATTATTTTGAAATTAAATTATTATTTCAAAAATTTTAACAAAAATATTCATCTATCTTCGGATTTCCAAAGCGAAATTTCAAATTTCAATACCGCATCGCTCGGCGGAGACACGGATTGCCATTATTGCCAAGTCAAAAAATATGAACTTGATTTATGTATTTATTCCGTCGGCCACACTACTGGCCCGCCCTATAACGCATGGTTTGACCAAAATATTAGGTCTAGTTGATATAGCCTTTTGTAATCACATAAAATAATTGACCGAATTCACCGAAATATTTAGATTTAAAATGTGCATTTTAAATAATAGGAATTCCCAGATTAGACCGGCCATAAAATAAATTTAGTACAAAGGCTAGCCGAGCCTATTGTTAGGTAAAATCGTAACTAAAATAATATAATCTTAACTGCTATTTTGGGAAAGCCCGCAATTCCGTTGGAATTTTATGAGACGTCAATAAAAGATAATCCCCTCAAGGGAATTGAGCCGCGGATGGAACGACCGCTGAACAATACAGGTAGACAGGTAGACAGAAGGACAGTGGGCTCCAGGACGGGGAGTCGATTGCCAGAGCCCGCCCAGGACGGAGAGTCGCGCGCAGTCTTCCATCAAGGAAGCAAAGAGTCGATTGCCAGCGTCCGCCCAGGACGGAGAGTCGCGTGCAGTCTTCCATCGAGGAAGCAAAAAGTCGGTTGCAGTAGTCCGCCCAGGACACCCAGCCAAGTGAAACCTTCCGCCCAGGAAGGTTCCAATTCTCGCTCCTTTGAGAGGCCGCCCAGGTCCTCTGACGACGAGGGAATTCTACACTTCCATCCCAGAAGGAAGTAACTGCTCTTCGCCCTTCGGAGATCAACATCGGAGACCGCCCAGGCCTCTGATTATCGCCGCGTTGCACCTACTCTCGATCCGGAGGTACACGAATACGTAGTGCGAACGCGAGGACTCTACATACAACGCAGCCACTGGACTCTGGACATCCATCACCAAAAAGGGAAGTGCCTGACTCTAATGATAATTCCTCCCACATTGCCTAAGCCAGTGAACCTCTAATTTTAACTACAAAGACTTTAACAGTAGAATTAAGTAATTACCTAAGTCAGTGAACCTCTAATTTTAAGTACAAAGACTTTAACAGTAGAATTAAGTAATTGCGTATCTAGTTTTATTAAATTTATTATGTCTAATTAAGTTTTACTCTAGATTTAAGACTAATCCCACGTATATAAAAATAAATTACTTGTAACTACCTAAGATCGCATTTCTATTCTTCCCTTTTTGCGTTATTCCTAGAATAGTACCTACTGCCCGACTAACCGTCATATCAAGTAATTCAGTTCTCCTTTCGTTTGCCCATTATTGGCGAAACTATTGGGCCACCCGCTTATCTGGAAGGCACTTAATTTAGCGTGCCGGAAAAATTTCTCGGAATTTCTCTATGAAGAATAAACTCTATAATATTGTGTCCAAAAGTAAGAACTATCGCGAGGTAATTTTTGCCATAATTTCCTATATTCTCCGTTGTCTCTGGATATGTCAACTTTTCGACGTTTTTATTTATTGGTTTATTACGTTTCGTAGTCGCAAAATGCTGTTGCCGGTCCGCTTCTCTGAGTAATATTGTATAAAGAATGCTGTACAAGTATTATTTTAATAATTGATAAACTAAAGATCTTAAAAACTTAAGACAAGATTTGTGTGCATATCGCAAATGGTAACAATTATTATTTTTATAAACAATAATTATTAGCCAGAAACACTCATCCAAATTGAAAAAAACTTTTCCGAGTCCCGTCGGCGACATTTATCTTTGCTCGGAAAGGTTTTTTTCAATTTGGATGAGTGTTTCTGGCTAATAATTATTGTTTATAAAAATAATTATTTTAATAACCACCACATTGATTACAAGCACTTCTAGTACTTCAGTGACGTTTTTTCAACACTCCGGAACCGACTCCGCCGCGACTTTGCGCAGACAAGAGTACGTCGGTTTGTTCATTTTGATTTACGGCAGCTGTCACGAAGGTAAACCAAGCAATTAGTAAGTTTATTATATATTTGGCCTTCGCTGAAGATTTGTTCTTCTCCAAGTAGTTAATTCCATTACAACGTCTTTTGTCTTGCGTTTATTCTATGTTAAAAAGAAAAACTATCCGGTTCGATTGATTTTCACAACTGGTTCGATCCGCGCAAAATTACGCGAATTTGACAGTTCTACAATTAGGATCCATTTCTCAGTTTTTTCTAGAGCTCGGCTTAGTAAAATTTGCATGCTAAGGGCCATCTGTCAACAGATATTGAGTTTTTCAGGTTGCTTCAGGAAGCCAACATTGCGATTGTTCCTCAACTGAGCAGTCGCTCTTCTGTCGGCTTATTAAAACATTTATTTTTAAGAAAATTCATGAAGAATGAATTTAGAAATCAAATAAATATATCGGTAATGTAGGAAAACATCCGCTGGACTTAGAAAATGCTATTTTTATTTTTAAATTTTATCAAATGAACGAATTCACAATCGTCTTAAGTAAAGAATTAAAAGAAAAGTTTATTGTACATACTTTGATATGATAAATATATTACAGGTAGGTCGCTTGTCCCTAAAGTTCCCGGTAACTCCGCACGAATGAAATAATTGTGTTAAAATGCATTACTTCTATTTTTTATATTTGTATTAGACAGCCTATCTACTTGAACAAAACCACCAACTGTCATACCCGGATTCCGACGCAAATCAGTCTACTTCTATGAGAACGTAAAATTTACCAATATTTTTTAAAACGTTTAATTTTGCTTTCAAAATACATTAAAATATATTTGTATGAATTAAAGCAAATACATATTGAATGAGTCAACCACTTCGTTCGAACCATTAATTACTTTTAAATATATCACCAACCGGTTTCGCTTATTTCAAGCTTCACCAAGGTAAATTTTGAAATTAAACAAAAATACGTAAAGTGAGCATAAATGTACGAAATATAATAATAAGGGAGAGCCAAAATATAAAAAGAAACAGTGAAACAGTGAGACGAGATATATTAATTGTGTTTGTGTTTAATTTGCAGGTCTCCAATTATTATTTTTTTAAAATTTAATGTAAATCAAATTTAATAATGTTATTATTAAGTTCTGCAAGTATTTTTAGGTGTTATTATTGTGACAGCTGTTTCGGCGTTTAAGTCCATTTTAAAACTGTGGTTAATTCACGTTGTGACGACTTATTTATATGATTTAATTTACTCCCACTCCTTTAAAATTTGGATGGGTAATGATTTATTATCGGTAAAACCGATTTAGTTAGAAAGCAATTAAAATTCTGAATTCTGTGAGGTAAACAGTACTAGATATTATTTCCTTTCATTGCGTCAAAAATTATACTATTAAAAAAATACAAAAACCCCATCTATAATCGTTTCCTATCGTATAATTATTTAATATTTCTATTTTTGAAACTGTTAATACATGTTGGAAGTCCATTATAATGATTAAATAAAATAATAACTCTATTCCGGTTTTTATTTTTGACCGTGAACGGTTTCAGCCTGCGACGACTATCTTAACATAATTATTTCCCAGAAGTGCGTACTAAATCTAATTAATATGAAACCATTGTAAACATATCATAATGCTGGTAGTACTCCAATTACTGAAAATCTTCTTGTTAACCTTCATATTACAACTAAGGTGGAAAAATCCTAGAATAAACTCATTATCGATCAGTATTCCTTACAGCGCCCTTGAGGTGATTTTTCACAAAAACGGCGCTATACAAGTCATCCAACTATTATTATTATTATTATTATTCACCAACCTTTTATTATATAGATAATATAAAATTATGAAAATAAAACAATAACTTTGTTTATAACCACGGGAATTTTATTTTATTTTATTAGGACCGACCGGTTTCGCTTAACATAAGCATCATCAGGGTACAAAATTAAAGTTAATTTTGGGCTAATGATTCTACTCACAGAACTCGATTCAGATTTTAGCTTGCTTATTCTGAGCGAACGCTGGATCAAAGATATCTTTATTTACTTTCTTATCCTGATAATATGGATTTTTTTGGATCTAGAATTAGATGAAAATACAGAAATAAATAATATTAACATAAATTACCCGGTAATATGTAATGAATTCCTATTACATTCCGAGCTTTCAATATACTCTATGAATATTTTTTTAATTTTTTTATTTTATTTAATTTTATCAAATTTAAATATGACAACAAAAACATTAGACACTCATCTCCCTAGGACAGGCCTGTGTTGAGATGAGCGGCTTTACAATTTAATAATGATCAGTAAATACTAATAAGTAAATAATAATACATGAATAAAGAGTGGTAAATATTAATAAGTAAATGATAGTAAATATTAATAAGTAAATGATAGTAAATATTAATAAGTAAATAATAGTAAATATTAATAAGTAAATATTAGTAGTAGATATACAATAAAAATTAAAATTTAGATTATAATTGTTAAATAATAATAATAGGTAAATAATAAAAATAAGTAAATATTAATAAGCATATAATAATACACATGAAATATTATGTAAATATTAATAGGTATATAATAATAAGTACATAATAATGATAAAAATAGGTAAATAACATTTAAATAAAAATAAAAATATGTAAATAATAATAAGTAGATAAAAAATAATAATTAGATAAAAAATAAAATTACGTAAATAGTATTAAGTAAATAATAAAATGTAGGTAAAAAAATAAATAGTAATAACGTTTCAATTCTGAATGGTGGTCTTTCACCAGGGCGATACTGAGAGTATCTTCCAAACTGAAGCAAATTATTTCGAACTCTTTCAAAACCAATCGCAAATAGATATAATTAGTTCGTGTTCTGTTACAGGTCTTATATTGAGCTAGGACCAATTGCCAACATATAACAGGTCGCTATCACTGCAGTGCCATGGATCTTCCAAGCCAAGAGGGTGTTTCCGTCAAGACGGAACCAGGGTCCCAGGAAGAAGGCGACTTTGAAGTACCGTTTACGGATATAGATATCGACCTCCAGGATGTAAAGAAGGAATGTCTGCAGTATGCCGAGAGAATGCAGGCAACTAGTAAGTTGTATTCCGCTTAAAGAAAATAATTATTTTTTCGTTTCAATGAACATAGGTTTTCTGTAAATGTTGAAACTAATATTGTTTTCAATAATAGAAGTGTGGTCTAATTTTTCTATTGGATTTAATACTCACGTAAGTCTAATTTGAAATGGATTTTTTATAGAATGAAGAATAACGAATGGAAGGTATTTAACTGGCGCTCTGTACCAGTCCAAATCCACAAAATATCATCCACATTTTCTAGAATAGAACTTATTAAGTATCTTAGATTTAAATTCATATTATTTTCAAAACTGTCCATGTGTTTGTGCAAAACTCCAGTGTGCTATCGGCCTAATGCGCATGTTCACGCCAGTTACTAACAGGGCCGGCCCTGAGCCAAATGGCGCCTGGCGCAAGTAGGATTTGGTCGCTCCTTGACACTGACCCTTACCCTTGTCAAAGTAACAAGCAACTAGGCAACACCGAGATTGCTTACGACAATCCCGTCTATAGGAAGAATTGCAAAAATGACCGCGTGGTGTTCAGTACGAAGTAGCGGAACGCATACTATTTCATATTTATCGACATGCTGTTTCATTTCTTGACCGGTCAAAACCACTTGAAGATAGAGATAGGAGTATGAATACACCAAATGACACATAATATCATTTACATTAAATATAAATAATTAATTCCATATTTGTAAAAAGCATTAACTTTGTGGCTCGCCATAATTTACAATAAAAAACACACATAAATTTGTTGTAGACCACTTTTATTTTATCAAAACTCTACCGGTTTCGGAAGCACCCTTCCTTCATCAGGAGAATATTAAAACTAACTTATGATATAAAATATTGACAAGACATATAAATTTTAGGTGTTGGAGTGGGGAGTAAGCAAATGGGTAGGGGTAATTGTAGGATTTCCGGGAAGAACAGAGCGATTTATTGGGAAAATATTCAGAATGGGACTAAAAGATAAGTTAATTTGGTTATTTAAAATACTAGCATTATTATTAAGGGATTTTCTAATTTCGAGTGCTTCTAAGTTATCCCTTTTATTGTTACGGTGAAGAATTGTAACCCCTGTGTCCTTGTTAAAAGTGTGATCTTTAGAAATTAGATGATTTCCTGATGAAGGAAGGGTGCTTCCGAAACCGGTAGAGTTTTGATAAAATAAAAGTGGTCTACCACAAATTTATGTGTTTTTTATTGTATAAATAATTAATTTGATTTTTTTTGTCTTTTTTAGAATTTTGATTTTATTTTTTAACATAATTTTTTTTTTAAATTTAATTTATTCAAAAAAAAGATACATAATTAATAATTAAACAAGGTTACAATATTTTTCAAAAGTTCAATATTTATATAATATGTACCCCTATAATTAAGCTGAGCTTGTGTGTATGGGGGTGTGTTATTTTTTTGTTCTTTGTTTATTTCTATGTTATATTATTCAGTGTATATTTTCAGTCTGTTTTTTAAGTTGTGTTTTAAAAAATTTTAAATCATTATTAATGTTTCTAATTTTTTCTGGTAATGAATTAAAAAATTTAACTCCAAGATATTTATAATTAAATTGTCCCATTGTTTTTTTGCATTTTGGAATTGGAAGAAATGATGTTTGTCTAAGACTTCTATTATTTTTAAATGGTGCCGTTTTGTTTAGAATATTATCTTTATAAATTTGCAAAGTTACATCATAGAAATATAATTCTTTTAATTTTCTGACTTTGAATTCTTTAAATAGGAGATCTGACGAGTATGTGTATGGCTTGTTTAGAATTGTTTTTATTATTAATTTTTGTGTTATGTAAAGAAGTTGAGTGTGATTTTTATAAGTTCCACCCCATCCTACAATGCCATATTGTATTATTGATTGGCAGAAAGCAAAGTACGTCATTCTAAGTAATTCTTTGTTTAGAATATGTCTTAAACATCTGAAGATGTATATTAGTTTCCTTATTCTGTCTTTGAGTAAGTTTATGTGAGGGGACCATTTTAGGCATTGGTCTATTGTTATGCCTAAGTATTTAATTTCGCTCTTGCTTTCTATAGCTAAACACGATATATTGCAGTTATGTTGTTGTGTATATATTCTAGAATGGATAAAAATATTTATTTCTTTAGGTGTTTGTTTTTTTGTGCAAAATGGGAAATAATAGGTTTTTTTTTTAATTCAACGTTAGCAAGTTTATGTCACACTACATTTTCAGTTGATTGATATCCGTGTTAGTTAGCTATATCGTTTAGTTCAGTCCATGTATTTGCTTTCAATAATAATACTGTGTCATCTGCGTAAGATATAATCTCTCCATGTTTAGAGACATTAAAAATATCATTTACATATATGATAAATAGTAAAGGGCCTTAAACTGTGCCTTGTGGTATAGAGAAATCACTGTATTCTGAGTCACTTGTTTGATTAAATAATTTCACTTCTTGAGGTCTTTTAATTAAGTAACTGATAAATCATGATAGTATTTTTCCATTTATTCCGATTGATTTTAATTTATTTATTAGTTATAACCATTTCACAATAGTGCTTTATCATAAATAGGTAAACACTTCAGTACAGGTTCTCCTAGTGAGGCGTTCACGATACGCTATTCCAGGCATCGATAACCTTTCCACCCCTGGGGCCGGATTGCAATACTTCCTCCGAGTCGCCGTCTACACACATTTCATACCCATCTACACACATTTCATCACTTCATTTATCACCGTGTAAGGTAGTTTGCGAAAATCGTTAATTTTTTAAAAAGCCTAATTTATCATACGTAATGACACATCCTTAGCACTCTAAATTGATATCATTCTTATGATCCAATTGTAATTCTTAGGGTTCTCAAAGGGTGAATTATTCAATAAGTCATATGCTGAGGCGCTCTGAATTGACTCCATTCTCATATTTCGAATGTAGTAATTCCAGTAATGATGAGTTGGTAGTTGGCTGATTTTGTAGCGCGTCGTGAGTTCAATTCCTCGGCTGGCTGAGACCTCCATCAGGACGCAAGCAACGTTTTCCGCCTTGTATGATTGTAGTGAGATTTTCAAATATTGCGAGGTTTATCGTAACCCGGGAATGATTGTATTAAAAAAATCGTAACGATAGAGACGCTCAATTCCGACGCATTCAGGATTGAAACCATTCTCATATCCCAAATGCATTTGATTTTTTGTGTCATATGCTAATATACTTTGGATATAAGTCGTATGCGAACCCAGTTCATATTTTTCACAAAATAAATGCATATCAGCATGATTGGCGAACCTCAAAGTAGGATAAAGATATTGAAAGTCATGTGAGTTTTAAGTTCATCATTTGGCATTTATCAGACACTCAAAAGTATTAAAAAAAACCAGTAGAAAGTTTTCACGAGAGATCACATCACACTCTCCTTTTGTCATATAATTTCTTAATCTTTTCTATATAAATGATGTAAACTGTAACAAATTTAGAGGTCCATAGGTTTTGCAGCATATGATCTGGGACAAGAATTGTATAACTACACTCGGAACATCAGAATGGTTTCCTGCATTGATAAAAAAAGTGTAAATATTAATTATTTTAATTCGACATTCGTCCCTGTACCCGCGCAACAAGATTATCTACATTGACCCCGATATTACTCAAAGCTATGCGCAAAGAATTTTCTAGTTTTTATCCTTGAACGAATATTCGATTTATTGTTGTTCATCATTGAAAAAAACAGTTCATATACTCGTATGTATGTGCTTCCAAAAAACCCGAAAATTTTTCTTGACTAATCTCTCAAATGACGATATACTTTCTTCTGGTAGAATGTCATTTATAGAAATCCACCAAAGCAATTTTAGCTCTAAATCTACCTGAAGGTTAGTGTATGTTGTCTAGTGCACTGTTTACGTCTTCGTCTATCGGATGAGCAAATATAGTGAAGGCGAGGTCATTCTTTAGTTTCTTCTTTTCTTCGATTTTCGATGTTTTGAAGTCACTGAACGACTTTTGGTATTGTGGAAGCTACACGCGTCCGCGGGCCAGATGACAATTTGAAGAAAATTGGCAATTATTATTTTTATTTCATTTTGATCTGGGAAGAAAATTCCCCGTGCACATCAAAACTCCCAGCAGAAATAAGACCAGCTTTTTATAACGATGATAACTTGGGCAAAGTTTTAATTAATTGTAAAGACAAAGAAGAGACATTAAGCCATTCCGGCATCTATAAAATTATTTGTAACGATTGCCCGGCAATTTATATAGGTTAATCTGCGAAAAACGTAAACATTAGAGTCAAAGAACACATCAGATGTTTAACAAGTACAGGTTTTTCATAATTTGCCGAACATTTTAATATTTAAGGTATTTTTGACATCAATGAATAGTAAGGCACATAGTTTAACATAGTAACAGTCTCATGACAAGCAAGACGCAAGCCGCCATGGGAGTAATCAGTGATAATTGGTGAGTCCTTTTTTTCCACCCATATCACAATCTTTATTTCGCAATCGCATCATCATTTCCTGATAATTGATATCGGGAAATTGAGTAATCGCCGCACCATTTAATTAATACTAACCATATTTTTGATAAAAATACAGGAGTGCAAATAATACATAAAAATGGAATAGGTTTGCGCCTTAATAACTTTGAAGCATTAGAAATATCAAAATCAAATACAAATAATAATTGCCAAATTTTGAATAAACAATTAGATTTAACCCAAAGTCCGATTTTAAGGATATTCCCTTTCTTCCCCTCCCCAACCCTACCTCTCAACCTCCCACTCTACCGCCCTCTCTCTGATGCTCTGTCCTGTTCTACCCTAATGTGCTGTCTCTTTCCCACACTTTCTCTGTCTCCATTATGATATCACTGTATATTAATTTTAGTTTGTATGTGTATGTGTAAATTCCTGAAGAAGATTGAGTTCAACCAAAAACCTGTCAAATGCAGAAATATATATAAATAAAATGAATTGGCTTTAAACAAAAACATTTTTCATTTAAATTATAATAATTGTCTTTAAAGAAAAAGAAATGAATAAATGAAATAAGAAACAAGAGTTCTGTAAATACGACATAATACAAATTAGACCCAACAGTGATAAGAAGTTTTCAGTAATAAAATGTTACTATTCATTGTGTCATTAGTTCATACCATATTCAATATTTCAGGTTATTTAAAATGAAATTGCAAGCGCATCGTGAAGGAATGCACTGTGAATGTCCTTTACTTTACCTGTTACCCCATTTTCATTTTTTTATGTGACATAATAAAATCACCTTTGTATGTACAGAGCACATGCAGGGGAGCTATATCGCTACCCGGTTAGGTAACGTTGTGAGGCGGGTTGAGGAGGGGACTATAGGAAGGTATTTTTAATGCCGACCTTGAAAGGCTCGGATTAATCTGTCGGCAGCTCGTTCCACATACGAGTCGATTTAGTTTGCACAGAATCAAGCCGGTTTATCAAGTATTTGTGGCTTACAAATTCAACTTTTCGACGTACTTGTGACTTGTATAGGATTTACGGTCCTAAATCCTTTGTAATAGAAGCCAGTAAATGGTATTTAGTCTATTCAAATTATCGTAAACCATCGTGCAATTCCTCTTATCTCTGTCTCTTTTCCGAATTCCTGCTTCTGCACAGTATAAGTATGTTTTATTTATCTCCTTCTACGTGTACATCAGTAAAAGCCATGTTATTTTACAGGTCTTCCGCCCCCTGGAGAAAAGTACTTTAAGTGTCCCGACTGCGACTATTCGTGTTCTCGAAAGGCTTATTTGAAGACACACGTCCTGACTCATACTGGAGAGAAACCTTTTACTTGCGCCATATGTAACTCTTCATTTTCTCAAAAGAGTAATCTTAAAACACACATGCTTAAGCATGGTGGAGAAAAATCTTTTACTTGCACCGTCTGCAACTCTTCATTTTATCAAAAGCGTTATCTTAAAACACACATGCTGACTCACAGTGAAGAAAAACCGTTTACTTGTACCATGTGCAACACTTCGTTTTTTCTAAAAAAATATCTTAAAGGACACATGCTGACCCACAGTGGAGAAAAACCCTTTACTTGTACCATCTGTAACACTTCATTCTCTCGAAAAAATTATCTTAAAACACACATGCTGACTCACAGTGGAGAAAAACCCTTTTCTTGCCCCGTATGCAACTATTCGTGTTCTCAAAAAGGTAGGCTTAACACACACAAACTGACGCACAGTGGAAAAAAATCTTTTACTTGCACCATCTGCAACTCTTCATTTTCTGTCAAGGCTACTCTTAAAACACACATTCTGATGCACGGTGGAGAAACACCTTTTACTTGCAAAGTCTGCAACTGTTCATTTTCTCAAATTAGTAGTCTTAAAACACATATCCTGACCCACAGTGGAGAAAAACCTTTTACTTGTACCGTCTGCAACTCTTCGTTTTCTCTAAAAAAATATCTTAAAGGACACATGCTGACCCACAGTGGAGAAAAGCCCTTTACTTGTATCATCTGCAACACTTCATTTTCTCGAAAGAACTACCTTAAAGCACACATGCTGACCCACAGTGGAGAAAAATGTTTTACTTGCAACATCTGCATCTCTTCTTTTTCTCTCAAGGCTACTCTTAAAACACACACACTGACTCACAGTGGAGAAAAACCTTTTACTTGCAAAGTCTGCAACTGTTCATTTTCTCAAAATAGTAGTCTTAAAACACACATGCTGACGCACAGTGGAGAAAAACCTTTTACTTGTGCCGTCTGCAAGTCTTCATTTTCTCAAAAGAGTAATCTTAAAACACACATTCTGACTCACAGTGGAGAAAAACCTTTTATTTGCGCCTTCTGCAACTCTTCGTTTTCTCGAAAGAATTACCTCAAAGTACATATGCTGACGCACGGTGGAGAAAAACCTTTTACTTGTAAAGTCTGCAACTCCTCATTTTATCGAAAGAGTATTCTTAAAACACACATGATGACTCACAGTGAAAAAAAAACCTTTTTCTTGTAACGTCTGAGATTCTTCATTTTTCTGTTAGAAATGTTAATCTTCAAAGTACCTACTCGAAATACAAGAAGTATTCATTTCAAGATTTTTGTTTTAATTTTTTTTTATGTTTATATGATGTGTATGCAAAAAAAAAATCATTCATCTGGCAATTGAAAATACACTTCACAATGTGACATTGCGAAATGTATTTTACATCTAAATGTATATAAAAACGTAGCACGTTAAGTTAAAATACAGTTTAGTAAATAACTAGATACAAGTTGAAGTACAGTGAACTGAAAATAATTTTATTATGTATTCAAATCATATTTTTTTGCCGCATCTGTAATACATATCCTATATAATGTGTTAAGGCTTGCGGCTTCCTCTGCGGCTTTTGGAAAGCTATTAAAAAGGTTGTGTTATTTATATGTCCCGGTGGAACTTCCGAAATTTTATTGAAATAATGTAAATATACTTTATCAAAGCCACTTTGTATCTTATATAACTTATCCCTATCATCTGGCTCATTTCCCGACTCCTGGAAAATATCATATATTAGACCTATTGTTAAGTCTGGAAACTAGGCAAACATTGGAAACTACAGGCCAATGTAGACTATATCTCATATTCCAAAACATTTGAATCTATTATTACAATTAAAATCTCTCCCGTTTTCAAAAATATTTTGATTGAAGAAGAGCTTGGATTTAGATCTGCTAAATCTGCCTCAACCAAATTACTTTCCCTTACTAATACCATTGTTGACCCTTTGGAAGATAACAAAAATATTCTGATTGAAGAACAGCTTGGATTTAGATCTGCTCAAGCAAATTACTTTCCTTTACTAATACCATTGTTGACGCTCTGGAAGACAACAAAAATATTCTGATTGAAGAACAGCTTGGATTTAGATCTGCTCAACCAAATTACTTTCCCTTACTAATACCATTGTTGACCCTTTGGAAGATAACAAAAATATTCTGATTGAAGAACAGCTTGGATTTAGATCTGCTCAACCAAATTACTTTCCCTTACTAATACCATTGTTGACCCTTTGGAAGATAACAAAAATATTCTGATTGAAGAACAGCTTGGATTTAGATCTGCTCAACCAAATTACTTTCCTTTACTAATACCATTGTTGACGCTCTGGAAGACAACAAAAATATTCTGATTGAAGAACAGCTTGGATATAGATCTGCTAAATCTGCCTCAACCAAATTACTTTCCTTTACTAATACCATTGTTGACGCTCTGGAAGATAACAAAAATATTCTGATTGAAGAACAGCTTGGATATAGATCTGCTAAATCTGCCTCAACCAAATTACTTTCCTTTACTAATACCATTGTTGACGCTCTGGAAGATAACAAAAATATTCTGATTGAAGAACAGCTTGGATATAGATCTGCTAAATCTACCTCAACCAAATTACTTTCCTTTACTAATACCATTGTTGACGCTCTGGAAGATAACAATAAGATCCTTAAAATAATATTTTTTTACTACGACCGTATTCTTCTCCAACTCGATATTGACTCATTTACTTATTTGTGTTAAACTAACTGTCTAGAACTGAATATTGATAAATGTAAAATGCTCTCATTTTATAGAACAAATAAACCGATCCCGTTCGATTATAAATTAACTAGTGTTTCCCCATCTACCGTCCGATTTATTAAGGAACTTATTGTCACATTAGACTGAAAGCTTTCTTTTCGTAACCACATCAATAATGTCACTAATAGATCACTAAAACTTCCTGGTTTCATCAATAGAATTGCCTGTGACTTTAAGAATATGAATACCCTAAAAACTCTCTACTGCTCACTAGTTCGGCCCTCATCTTGAATATGACAGTGCCATTTCACCATGTTGAATCTGTACAACATCGCTTATTGCGTGGTATTGCATGGGGATTAGAACGACAAAGAGGCGATTACTCCTATGTTGAAATTGAAGAAACCAAAAACATTTGTACATCAGAAAAGCGTAGGAAAAACTTAGATCTCATTTGCATTTTTTAAATAATTAATTGTATTATTGACTCACCTTATTTATTGCAACTCATTCAGTTCAACTTTCCTTGCCGTACACTCAGAAACAATGAAATGCTTTTCATCAATAAACACTACTAATTATAGGTACCATTCTCCATTGTCCAGAATGTCGAGATTTGTTATCTCAAACCAGGATCTTGTAATTTTTGGTACCAGTCTGAACGATTTTTGTAAGGCTTAACGAAATTAGAACTAGAAGATTATCATTTAGAATGTCTAAAATCATGGCCTCTACTAAAACTATGTTCAGACTTTTACTTGAATTGTATAATTTTGTCCTCTTTCTGTTATTGTTTCATTCTTATACTATATTTACTCGTATGAGCTGTTCCTTTTCTAGTTTGTTTCATTTCGTCTTATGCATTTTGTGTAATTGGACATTAGTCCGTAAATAAAAAAAAATAAAACAAAATACTGTGTTTTGTACCTAACAATAACAGTACGTTTCTTGTCAGCTGCCCTAAAGGCTTCATAACACCGCGCAATTCCATTACATTCGCAACATGATAACGGCTTTCAAATACGTTGCGTAGGCATTTTAAGTGGCAACTTTAATTTTGTGATAACGATTGGTTGCATTTGGAACACGATGTTAGCTTTCTTTCGAATATGTTTTGGAATAAGAGCCTACAATTTTGGCTTTCGTTAACTCGTATATATTTTGAGATGATCCAACGATAATTAAAGCCTGCGAATTCACTCTAACTCATGAAGTAAAAACCATCACCGTGTTCTGATTTATTTAAACTGATTAGATACCTGGCAATTATTACTATCGAGAATAGTTTTTTTTTAAACTTTTTAAAATTGACGAAAAGTTCTATAACTCCAACAACTATAGAGTTTAGACAAACAACTATAGACAAACAATGTTTTTGCAGCCAGTCAGCAGTTCAAGGAACATGAACAGTAAATCTTAATGATTATAAAACGAAAAACGCGAGGCTTCGGTTGGAGAACGTCAGCAGGAGCTAGGTGCCAAAGTGGCGGCCATTACCGAATCGCTTTGACAACTGATGAACTGCCGAGAGACTAGAGACCCTTTTGATTCGTAAATTAGTTACGCTGCCATAGAATTGATAATTTTAAGAAGCTCTAGAAATAATCAACAAGTTAGCGCCCATGGAATAAATAGTAAGAACACGAGAATTACGGTGTGGTCGAATTTTGTGATCAAAATCCTCCGCTCTGGCCTTACAATTCCTAATACAACTAAATTATCTCACCATCCTTTTATTTCTATCAAATAGCGATATATACCGCAGGCGGTGAAAGAGCCAACTCTTTGCCTTTCTACATCAGTCTTTTTACTTTCCATTATCAATTTATATTGGCAAACGACGTCCACTGACATTTCTGTCTATTCCCTTGAGAAGTTGATGGCTCGTTCGCGTGATTTGCCCATCTTGAAAAACAACGCAAAAAGTTATTAAATCGTCTCAAATCTGTGTAAAATAACATAATAGTTAACAAACCATAACCAAAAACTGTTTGATTTTTTCAAAATGTGAAAATAACGACTTATTTTAGCGGGAATGTTTCTTTTGGCATTTGTTATCGGACGTAATCCATAGATACAGGGCATTATTTAGACAGGCGTTGCAGTAGACGAGATAATTGTTTAAAAAAAACCGATGTTGCCAGACTGAACATCGAAATAACTATTTTAAGGGGCTATTTCACCATCATCTCAACAAGTGCTCGTTAGCTGACCGTCGGTTAGCTTTATTCATATCTATAAATTGTCAATTAACCGGCGACCGTTCCACCAAAAATAAAATGGTCCTAAGTAGTTATTAATAACCTAGCTTGGCAACATCGGTATTATTATCCGTCTGCTGCAACGCGTGTCTCCATAATACCGTGTTTCTGTGGATTCTAACCAGTTACAACGTCACAACAAACAACATTCCCGCGAAAACCACTCGTATTTTGATATAAAGTACGTACAACAGTTTTTGGTAATGTTTTTATATGATTTTACACACATGTTGGTTATGTTTTGTTGATTATTATGTGATTTTATAATTTAAATGACTTTTGCGTTGTTTTTCAGAATGAACGAATCACGCGAAAGAGCAGTTAACTTTTCAAGCGAAGATGTGGAAATAATTAGTGGATATCGTTCGCCATTACAAATTGATAGTCGAAAATAAAAAGAGCGATGCTGTGACGTAGAAACAGAAAGAGTTGGCTTGGAAGGCAATTGAAGTTAAATTCAACTTAACTTCAACAGATAATTAATTACATAACAAATTATTTATATTTCCCAGTTCCGGACAAACCTCAGCCTATGAACCCGTTCAGCTGTTAAATCGTTTGTTTATAGTTTTTTTTCATGGTTTACTATTCTAATAATATGTATCAAAAGGCTGCCTTCACATAATCCAAGACCATAAAAATCAGTTTGAAGAATGTTCAAAGCCACACAAAGTTTTCTCACTTTGGCTCCTCCGGATTATTGTGTTTTATTGCTCATTTAGTTAGGTAATCATTTAGTTTTTATTAATTGATAAACTAAAGTTTTTAAGACAAGATTTTTGTGCATAGCGCAAAGGGTAACAATTATTTTTATAAACAATAATTATTAGCCTGAAACGCTCATCCAAATTGAAAAAACCTTCCGAGAAAAGATAAATGTCGCCGACAGGACTCGAACCTGCACCCTTCTGATTGCCGGTCAGATGCTCTACCATTGAGCTACGTCGGCTTATCGCAAACCCGCCAAGTCAATCAATATATACTAGTGTTTCATTCAATAATTACGGTTTTTTATTATATTTCACCTGTAAACAACCAACTTTATTGGTATGAGGAAGGCTTGTAACGGCTAAATCCCTTACTAGGTGGCGTCGAGACAAATTATGTCTTCATTTTATTGGTGAAAAAAGTTTTTAGCTGTTAAATCTTTATAGTTTTTTTATCATTCATTTTTCTTTCATCAGCAGCCTTCATGTCTCATTCAAATCCCTCAAAATCAGTTTGAAGAATGTTTAAAGTCACACTATGGTGTCTCACTTTGGTTCTTGTGAATTATTATGTTTAATTATTCATTTTGTTAGGTGAAAAATTAGTTTTCAGCTGTTAAATCTTTATAGTTTTTATTTATCAATAATTTTTCTTTCATCAGCAGCCTTTAGGTCGTCCAAGACTTAAAAAAAATAAGTTAGATGGTTTAAAGTGGTCGGTGCGGCAAAGAGAGCCGTCATCGGGAGGGACCTCTACCAGACTGGCGGCGGACCCAGCAGTGCTGAGCCCTTGGACGTCACGGAGATAGCTATTTAAGGATATGATCAGCCTGTGTGTCCAAGGGCTCACCACCACTATAGAAAATGATTCGTCAACCATTGGTGAGATTACCATACTTTGCCCTTATATATTGTTTATCATTCTAAAAGCACATTAATATAATGTAGCAATGTTTGATCCCTTGTTAATATTACTTCCAGATAACCCGGTTTCGACCTGCGAGGTGCAGATCATGGATGAGGAGTGGTTAGAGGTTGACCTGCAAGTGGAAGATGAGGTGTGCCAGCCGTCCACCTCCAGAGCTGCTGACTCTGCTCTATTTCTGTAAGTAAAACACAGTTTCAACGTTGAAATTACTGCGTTTTTGACATTTGAGTTCGTTCTATGCATTTTTCTTGTGTCTATTGTTCTGAAACCTATTTTATACATAAAATAAAGATGCAATGAAGTGAAAACTAGCTAAACCTTAAATACGAAAAAATATTTTCTTCAATAGATTTGTAGTTACTTTGTGGCGTCATTATTAATAAATTAAGGTATTTATATATCTCAAAAGTGGTGTAAACACAGTTATTCTTATAATTTATAAAAAAATGTATTACTGTTTTTTTTTTCCTCTTCCTCAGGTTACAGAGTGATATGGTAGCCTTCACTCCTTCAAGCTCTGCTCCCGCTCCGGAAGTTCCTACTCTAGAGGCCCCCTCTCCAGAGACCACCGCCTCAGACCTTCAGTAGTGGGGTGATTGGAACGTCCCCTTGCTTCGTACGCCCAGCCATCCCCTCTTGACGCTAATGCAGCCGGAGTCTGGTGCGACTCAACCGATGTCTGAGGCCGGTAGGTGTGGTAGCTCTCAAGCTCATTGAAGAGAAAAGAGAAATCCTCCGTCTCCAGCTGACCTTATCACTGAAGGAGCACGAGATGAAAGAAAAAAAATGATTTGGAGCTCAAGGAGCTGGAAGAAAACATAAAATTAAGGAAACTCCAAGAGGAGTATTTAAAAAAAAAAAAATTAAAAAAATAACATTAATTTATGAATGATTTTTATTTCAATTTATTGTTTACATTAGTTAAGAACTACAAGTAATTTTTATAAGAACTGTTTGTAGTCCCTTTTAAAAATATGTGTTTTTAGGACCCAGTACATTAAAACACTGTCCCCAAATTTAGCAGCATCCGTACGAGAAGATTCAACTAGTCTGTTCAACCCATCAGACTTGGCCGACCTGATATACCATAAGACAAATTTTATACTGAACTCCTTCGGTGACTCGAAGCCAGTTTAGGAAATCACGTAGAAGAGGAGTGATGTGACAGTATTTAGTGGCACCGCATACTAGACCTAGGTAAATATAAATACAATGATGGAAAATTTCCAGGTTTACGTTTGTGACGATAGAAAACAGTACAAGTACAGTACCTTTACTTTATAATCCATAATATGCATTGTAGGTGTTCAATAAAGCATATGTTATATTTAAATAGGTAGAGAAAAACAAAACAAGTTAGTTACAATACAAATAGAGATTCATAGAGATATACATGAGGGAGGATAAAATTGTAAGTTGTAATGTAAATGGAGATATGTATTGTGTCTGGTGGAGATTCATTGCCCAAAATAATGTTAGGTGGTAATGTTTAGCCTCTTCCGTGGATAATAACGGCAATTTTCGTGAGCCGAAATCGCGATCTAAAGCCAAGATCATCTAAACCCTCCTAGAAATTTACGCGAGCTCTTAACATTCGTGGTCTACGCATAGCCGCTCTGTCGTGTGCTTCGGCATCTTCTAATTCTTCGATTAGGGCCAAATCTGGAATAATATCCATAGTCGGGTCTCTTCACTAGCAGCTGTCAGAATGTTTTGAGTGTTTTAACTTTAGACGCCATCTTTAAAACTGATAAATAGCCGCTATATATCGGATCGAGCTCTCGTTAGGTCATGTTATGTCGGACTTTATATGACACATAGCACTATTGAGAGTATGTGAAACGCAAATAAATTTTTATCCTACACATATCGCCTATTCAGATGATGGTGAAATAACCCCTAAACTAAATTATTTTTGTTGGAACGCTCGCTGGTTATTTGCCTCCTTATTCATATGAATAAAGATAAACAACGGTTATATAACGAAGAGCTTATTGAAATGCTGGTGGAATACCCCCTAAGACTCTTAATCATCCGTCACTATGACATATCCTTTGTTTATTACCCATGAGTAATGACCGAATTTAGAGCATACTTATTATTTGAACACGCGCATTTCGATTCTTAAAAATTTTCCTAGACTAGACAGACCTTGAACAAATTGCACAAAGGATAGCTGCGTGCATTTTCTTCGGACAGGAAACCACCGTAAAGCTTAGAGTAATCGTAAAGCTTAGAGGCCCCTTAACTAGTAGTTTAGAAAAGTCGGCATTATTTTACAAAAGGAACTGCCATCCGATGACAGCAATAAACCTAAAAGGACTCGAGTGGCCCGACAATAGAGGTCATAAAACCGACCCTGACGGGACGGCCCGACACAGATAGCCGCCCCAAAAATCCGTAATGACCGTGGGACAAAGTTATCGTTCTTTATTAGACGATAGAAATATTTCATACTTAAATTTAGAATTAATTAACCAGATATAAGAACATTATTGAACATTTAGATTAAGCTATGTAATGAGTAAATCATGCTGAATATAATTATCCTAAGTAAAGGATGCCTTCAAAATAATTACACTTAGGTTGCTGAACGAGCCTACCGGCGACATCTAGCGACCAAACTAGGTAATGGTCGACGCTAGCGACAAGGAACGTTGCAACGTTTTCGTCAACGGCGAAGGGGAGAACCAGATCCCTACAGATGGTTACAGGCAACAGGGCTTTTTTGACGAGGGGACAGTTCAGACAGTTGGCTTGACGCTTCAGTCCCAGAAGGACTCCGATATCCGCCCTTTGGAGATCTACCGTAGAGACTGCCCAGGCTCTGCACCGCGAGTCGACTCCACGCTTCCGCCCAGGAAGATACTGATCTTCGTCCTTCGGTGATCTACCGTAGAAGTCGCCCAGGCTCTGCACCGTGAGTCGGCCCCCCGGTTCCGCCCAGGAAGATACTGATCTTCGCCCTTCGGAGATCAAACCTTCGAAGACCTGCCATTGGACCCTGGATAGCCATCAATAAAAGAAAGTGCCTTTGAACTCTTATCATAAATTCTTCCACCCTGTCACCCAGTGAATATTATACTTTTACATAGTATCAACACCTAAAGATAAAGACTTTTACGTAGGATAACTAAGATTTTCCCGTATAATTAAGACAAGTGAATCTCTAGTTTTAAGAATCAACTTTCCCGTATAATTAAGCCAAGTGAATATCTAGTTATATCTAGAAACCAAACTTTTCCGTAGATTTAAGCAAGGTGGATAGTTAATTTTAAGAAACAACACTTTACAAGTAGATTAAGTACTTGACTGTCTAGTTTTACTGAAATTTTGTGTTTAATTAAGATTAATATTTGTAAATACCTAAAGCGAGTTTCAGTTCCTACATTTTTGCGTTATTTCTAGAGATAATATTACCCATCTAATAATTAGCGATCGTATCAACTAATATATATTTTACTTTCAGAGTAATAAGCCGTTTGCGCTTTCTCCTCCTTCGTGAGCCAACAATTGGACACAGCCCTGCAGTATCCAATATCACGGCAAATATTTAAAGTTTATGGAATGTGTGGAAGTTTATCGTGTAATATTTATCATATGTATATGGATAGAAATTATATCTATTTAAAAATATAGAATTTAGCGTGCCGGGAAATTCCGGTGGTGGAATTGAATTTGTCTATCGAGAATAATTCTATAATATTATGTCCAAAAGTGAGAACTGTAAGGTCCTAAGTTTTGCGATAATTTTCTATATTCTCATTTGTCTATGGATATGTGAAGTTTTCACGTTTTCATTTATTGGATTATTCCGTCTCGTAGTCGCACGATGCTATTGCTGGTCCGCTTCTCTGAAGTAATATTGTACAAACAACGCAGTACAAGTATTATTGTAATAACCACCACACTGATATCGAAAAGTTTTTAAATACAAGCACTTCTACTATTTCAGTGACGTTTCCTCAACACTTCGGAACTGGCCGCCGCGACTTTGCGCAGACAACAGTACGTCGGTTTGTTCATTGTTGATTTACGGCAGCTGTCACGAAGGTCAACCAAGCAATTAGTAAGTATATTAAATATTTGGCCTTCGCTGAAGATTTATTCTTCTCCCAGTAGTTAATTCCATTATTACAACGTCTTTTTTCTTGCGATTATTCGATGTTAAAAAGAAAAAGTAACAGGCTCGATTTATTTTCACATCTGGTTCAACCCGCGAAAAAATACTTCTATGTACATTTGACAGTTCTACAATTAGGCTCCATTTCTCAGTTGCTTCTAAAGCTCGGCCTAAGAAAATCTGCATGCTAAGGGCCATCTGTCAACAGGTATTGGGTTTTTCAGGTTGCTTCTGGAAACCAACATTGCGATTGTTCTTTAACTGAGCAGTCGCTCTTCTGTCGGTATATTAAAACATTTATATTTAATAAAACGCATTCTGAAAAACTGATTAGGAAATCAAATAAATATATCGGTAATGCAGGAAAATATCCGCTGGACTTCGAAAAATGCTCTTTTTATTTTTAAATTTTATTTGACGCATAAATTCCCAATTGTTTCAACTACAGAATTTAAAAAAAAATGTCTGTTGTAGGTACTTTGATATGATGAATATTTTATAAGTAGGTACCTACGCACGAATGAAATGGTTGTCTGAAATAAATGCATTAGTTCTATTTTTTTTAAATGTATTAGACAGCCTCTTTACTTAAATCAAAACCATCCAAATCTCAAACCGGATTCTGACTCAAATCAGTTTATCGATGTTTTTTTTTACATTTAATTTTGACTTAAAAAAACGTTTTAATATGTTTGTATAAATTAAAGCAAATATATATATATATTGAATTAGTCAACAACTTTGTTCAAACCACTAATTAATTTTAAGGTAATTAACCCGAGGCCAGCATTATTTTCTTTTTATTATGATAAAAATTCAAACAATTTTATCTTATCAAACAATTTTTTGTCTGGTCACAACTCTGATTTTTTATATCTTTAATTCACTCAACTACTTAACTTGGAAACCTCTGTGAAATTTGTTTTAAGGTAATCTAGTTCACCGCCAAGGCTTTGAATATTTTATTCCAACTGAAGCAAATTATTTGGAACTATTTTATAACCAATCGCAAATTGTTATAATTATTTCGTGTTCTGTTACAGGTCTTATTTATATTGAGCTGGGACCAATTGCCAACATATAACAGGTCGCTATCACTGCAGTGCCATGGATCTTCCAAGCCAAGAGGGTGTTTCCGTCAAGACGGAACCAGGGTCCCAGGAAGAAGGCGAATTTGAAGTACCGTTTACGGATATAGATATCGACCTCCAGGATGTAAAGAAGGAATGTCTGGAGTATGCCGAGAGAATGCAGCCAGCTAGTAAGTTATAATCCGTTTAAATAAAATATGTATTTTTTAGATTTTAGTAAACGTAAGTTTTATGTAAATGTTGAAATTAATATTGTTTTTAATAATAGATAAAGTGAGGCCTAATTTTTCTATTGGAATAAAATACCCATGTATCTCTAATTTAAACTGGATTTATTTTCGGAAATAATTGAGGACTAACAGGAATGCATTTAACTGGCGCTCTGTACCAGTCCAAATCCACAAAATATCCACATATTCCAAAATAGAACTTGTCCAGAACATCTTAGACTTACATTCAAATATATTATTTTTAAGGCTGTCCATGTGTTTGTGCAAAACTGCAATGTGCCATCGGATTAATGCGCATGTCGCCAGTTACAACTAGTGCCGGCCCTGAGCCAAATGGCGCCTGGCGCAAATAGGGTTTTGTCGCTCCTTGACCTTAACCCTTTCCCTTACCCTTGTCAAAATAACAAGCAACGAGGCAACACCAAGATAGCTTACAACAACCCCGTCACTAGGAAGTACCTCAAAAATGACCCCGCGGTGTACGATTTGAACCGCGGAACTCATACTATTTAATATTTGTCAACTTGCTGGAGGGTTACGTACGCGAGCTATAGATGAATTTAGCTCCACCAGTATCCAGTATTATTAATTTTTTTTTTTTTGTTTCCTTCCTTGACCGGCCAAAACCACTTCAAGAAAGAGATATTAGTATGAATATATAGCACGGTCCCACGGTATAAATATAAAGCACCCTTTCATTGGAAGATATTGCAGTTCTAGCCCCTACACCCTTCTCATAATAATAATAATAATAATAATAATAAATGTTTATTCCGGTATGTGGGGAGGTTAGTGCAATCCCACACATTCCATATAAAATATACATGCAATAGTTATAAAAAATATACAAAATATGTACAAGAGTTTGAAAAAATAAAAATAAAAAGTTAAATAATTATAAGACAGTCGTATAAGGTGATACATCACACATAAAACAAAAATTAAAAAAAAAATAAATTTACTAACTAAGATTAAAATAACTCCTTAAGGGTGCTGCGGCATTTATATTGTGAGGGCCCAATATATTTGTCCAGTATGCGTCGATGCTGGAGGCTGGACTGAGGCGGGCTTCCATGATGAGGATATTCCTGGAGCTGTTTATTCTTTCCCTCATTCCAGCCACCCTGGATCTTACAAGGGCTGCAAAACCGGAAACTCGCCCCTCCGTGAACATACTGGAAGCACTGCAGTATCTGGGGAGGCCAAACATTATGCGGGAGGCATTATTATACTGTACACGAAGTCTTTCCATACTACTCTTTTTGTAGTTTGCCCAGAGTTCGCAGGTGTACAACGTTGCGCAGAAGGCGAGGAATAGAGTCCTTTTCACAGCGGTACTACAAAGGCGAAATCTTCTACTGAGCATATTCGATTTTACGCTGAGAGCGCGTCTTTGCCTATCAATGTCTTCATCATCCATCAGAGTACTGGTGATTATGTGTCCTAGGTATTTGGTTTCTTCAGTCACCTTCAGGATCACACCGTTTAGGGTAGCTGCAGGAATACGAGTCGGGCCTTGTCTATATCTTATGACCAACAGAGCTGTTTTATTGGGGTTATAAGGCATGTTTGTTTCTTCAGCAAACTCTTCGCAGATCTTCAGGAGAATGCGCAGCCCTCTTATAGATGGTGCCATTAGTACCATACTGTCCTGTATTTTTTGTATCTTCATCGTTTTCACATTCGCGTGAATTCACGAAAATAAAGTGGCCCGCGAAACCGATGGAAGAATAAGATAGCATTATGAATAATTCATATACTCGTATAGCACTATGAACCTCACTAAGACTAAGCCTGTATCGAAGTTAACAATTTCACAATTGAATAGAAACTAAACAAAATAAGCAATAGTCATTTTCAAATCTTAATATTAATATTCTTCCTAATGGTCACCCCAAATCTTCATACCATACCACACCCATACCACATCCATACCACATCCATTCCATATCCATACCACCCCCATACCACCTCCATACCACATAAAAAATATTAAAAACATCGATAATTCAAACATCTTAAATTGAATCAGTAAAAGTGACAAATTAGACAAATAATATTTGTATTTTTGAAAGTGATAATACATGGTGGCATTCCATTATAATGATATTATAAATCACATATAAAACTTATTTCCACTTTTATTTTATTTCACCGTAACCGGTTTCAGCTTGTTAAAGCCATCTTCAGACTGGTCAACTAAAACGGTTACGGTGAAATAAGTTTCAGCTTGTTAAAGCCATCTTCACACTGGTTAACTAAAACGGTTACGGTGAAATAAGTTTCAGCTTGTTAAAGCCATCTCCACACTGGTTAACTAAAACGGTTACGGTGAAATAAGTTTCAGCTTGTTAAAGCCATCTTCACACTGGTTAACTAAAACGGTTACGGTGAAATAAGTTTCAGCTTGTTAAAGCCATCTCCACACTGGTTAACTAAAACGGTTACGGTGAAATAAGTTTCAGCTTGTTAAAGCCATCTTCACACTGGTTAACTAAAACGGTTACGGTGAAATAAGTTTCAGCTTGTTAAAGCCATCTTCAGACTGGTCAACTAAAACGGTTGCGGTGAAATAAAATAAAAGTGGAAATAAGTTTTATATGTGTTTTATTATATCATTAGACAAAAAAGTTAAAAATAATCCTGATAGCATTTCGCTTTATACATTTTATAAGCGATATACGAGGTGTGTTCAAAAGAAAAGGTGAATTTTGAATTTTCGCGGGCTGTGTACATTCGATTATCGATTTTTTTTTGTTATGTTGGTACACATATGTTTATCATATGTTAGCATTATCATCCATTTTGGATCAGTGGTTTGTTTTTGACAACTGGAAAGGTTAGTCACGTTTTGTTTTTTCTTTGATTTTTTACTAAAATAATTTTTGTAAAAAATCGAAAAACATTAATTTTTTTGGATTTTTTGAAGAAATGCTGATAAGGACATAGAAAACAAAGCAAATATAAAATTTCACTTTAAACGGACTGATGATGCCCCAGAAAACGGCTATCAAGTTCCGACCAAAACTAGGAAATTCCTCCATAGGATTAACAATTATGAACAATTTTTTTCTAAAAAGAATTTATTTTTTTGAAGAAAAGCTGATTAGGACATTGAAAATAAAGCGAAACTAAAATTTCACTTCAATCGGACTGATGATGCCTCAGAAAACGAACCTAAATAAAAAATCGAAGAACACCCAAAAACGTGACTACCCTTTCCAATTGTCAAAAACAAACCACTGATCCAAAATGGCTGATAATGCTAACATATGATAAACATATGTGTACCAACAAAAAAAAAATCGATAATCGAATGTACACAGCCCTCCATCAGGACGAAAGCAACATTTTCCGCCAAGTGTGATTGTAGTGAGATTTTCAAATATTGCCAGGTTAATCGTAACCCGGGAATGTGTGCATTAAAAAAAATTGTAACTAAGGAGACGCACGTCCCGACGCATTCAGGATCGAAACCAT
>JAHDVE020010799.1:0-26844 GCA_022606495.2 Halesus radiatus | reverse complement strand
ATGTAATTTGGTGTATGGCGTAAATTCGTTTCTTGTCTTCTTTCTTGCAACGGTTATTACTTGTAGTATTACGAAAGATTTGAATGAGATTGTATTTAAAACACTTGAATTCATTTCAGAAGGATTTGAATGTCATTGAATAATGTTATTTATAGAAAACGGTTAAATTTTTGTTTTTATGATTTTGTCGGGTTATGTGGGAATTGATATTTATTTTACACATAATTTAAAAATATTCAATACTAGCTGATGTGTACCCGGCCTTGATCGGGTTTATATAAAGTTGTGATGTTGTGAATTCTTGCTTATCATTATGGTGCCATAATTGATTTGACAGCGAAAGTAACTATCTCCAAATAAAGAAACATTCATTTGAATATTTTATTTCATTCCAAACGTTTATTTTTTCAAAATATATCTAAATCATAAAGTTCTTAAGCAGGTACCTACCTACTCGTTTTTCCATTTTTAAAATATTCTACCCAAAAAAACCTTCTTCTTTTGAATATGCAATCTGTGGCTAACCAAAGTGTTATATCTATGGGCTTACCTAAATAAAACATGGCGGTTTCAATGTTTTTCATACTAATTTTAAAACGTTATGGCAACAGTTTTACATATTGGATTTCATTCAAACTACTCTCTAAACCTTCCCGGCACTAATAAGAACAAAATCTGCTGTTTTCAGCGAAACCGGTCCAGTAATTTTCGAGAAAATTGGGCACAAACAAACTTACAATGATTTATATATATATACAGGTACTGATTAATCACTCAATTCTAATTTGTTTATTATTATCTTTGTTAATTAATAAATTGGTTATTAATTTGTTCATTTTCAATTTATTTTTATTTTATTTTTTTTTACTTTCTCTCTCGGATTTCCTGATGTTATTTTACCTGCTTCTGTTGTCCAATCTCAAATTAATTTTCAACTCTGTATTAATTTGAGTACCTGCTTCTGTATCCATTACACAAGTTTTATAAAGTTCTCATAACAAATATTCACGTTTCGTGAAAGCGAAATATTTCAGGTGATGATGAGCTTTAAACTTTGAGCTAGGCACTCTTGTTTAAAATAAGCTAGACAGTGTCTTGCTATTCGACACAGAGTTCAGGTTAGTAATAATAAAATAAGCTAGATAGTGTCTTGTTATTCGACACAGAGTTCAGGTTAGTAATAAATCGAAAGTTGATGAAAATAGATACTACATATTAAGACATACACGTTTTACTACGAGAAAGTGCTAACAATGATTGTTTTACAATTATTTAACTATTATTACTAATTTACGTAACGCACGCAATGTCTACTTATGTATAGAATTAAAATGTTTTTAAAATAACTCTTATTACAATTAATAGCGGTTGTTTTAATTTAATTGAGGATAATTTCTTTTGCGATGGTTAACTAATTGAATCTTTATATAGTGTATACATACATTAAATGCCTTTTATGGTGTCAGAGCGGTAAAAAGCAGCCGACAACACGTTTTTAATTGACGTGTTAATTAACCGATTGTCCGTTATTTATGTTCTACTTGACAGGTCGACGATGAACGGGAAATTAGAAGCTGCTCCCTGCTTTTGCATTATATAATCTTTGAAATATTTTCTATGCTTCACTGCTCGTGGAACAGTACAATTGTGTGCAGTTCCGGATTGACCGAGAAGCTGGCAAAACTACATAATATGTATTATTACCTTGTAAAAGCTTGATGTTATAGCACTGCGATTTACAGCAGTTCTAGTTATAATTTCTACTGTTTAGAACCCCGGTACAAAATTGAGGTCAGTTCTCGTGAAGTCTGCTTTAAATAAATGCATTTAAATTACGGTAAACTGCACCTCTAATTATTATTCCCTCGTGCTGAGTCCATCAGGTCGTTAGTTTTTTTGTTCATTTCTGAATGTTCAGAAATGAACACAGTACTCCAGTAATATGTGTCTGTTTTCACAAATTGAGAATTGAATGCCGACTTTTAGCATTTTAAAAAATAGGTAGATATTAGGACGAAATCCTCATAGCTGTGTGATAATTATAAGTTATCAAAAAATCGTAACAACTAAAGGAAAAAAAAAATGAAAAAGAAAATAAAATTTAAAAAATGTTATTGGTTTGAAAAAAAATTTTTTGTTGGTGCAGTTTAGCTTAAGATTTATTTGAGATTCGTAACTATGATCTTCTATTGATTCTGAGATTTCTTCATACTTTAAATAAAAACACTTTAACACTCTACCGTAAGATTTTATTTTGTAACTAAACAAACATTTTAGTTCATACGTTCATTATTTACGTAAAGCAGTTCCAAAGTGCGGGGATATCATTTTTTTGTTTAAATACAAACTAGTTTAAAAGGTAACATTTTTTTGGTTTCTCTTGTAATGTTGCTAAAACAGACTTAGGTAATTTATTAATTAAGCTGGTGATGTTGTTATCCTGCTGAAGCACATAGAAGGGGGTTTAAAAACAAAATATCGACCCACGCAGCGTAGAGCTATATGAATTTGACATTAATATCAATAAATAAAAGAATTTTTTTAAAACAAAGCATCAATATATTATTTATTGCACGAAGAAAAACATGTGCGATGTTTCTGTGATATTACATGTAATTCACCTATTTGTCCCCTTTGCATAAAGTACACTCTTAACCATATTGAAAGGGGGCCAGGACAAATATCTTAGGTACATAATTTTTAAACTCAAAATTACAATTTAAAATATTAATTATGTAAATTTGATAAATCGATTGCATCTGATTACGCTGTTTGACAGGAGAATTATGTCAAACCTAGTTGTATTATATAGAATCATTAACAACCTAATTGACAGCCTTGCCACCCTCGCCACTATTAAATTAAATGTACCGACGAGGAACACAAGACAAACTGTAACATTTTACTGCAACGCTTTTACAGCCATCAGTCTCATTCATTGACCAATAGGATGCACGATCTGGACTACAGGTTAGGAGGTGTTGTTGATGTATTTGCTGACTCCATTTATACAGTAAAGCGTCATCTATACCAGCACTTTGATGAATCCTACAAAATGTAATATTGTAGCTTGGATAATGTAGTGTTAGTGATTTATTAAACGTTTGAAAAAGATTGTTCATTACTTTATGGTTTTGAATCTCTATGGACTTGTAATTTTCGATAGCTCTTTATATTATGTTCTAAAATCCATGTAAAAGCCCAGATGAGCGTTTAATCAAATAAATAAATAAATACTTTTCTGTAGTATTTGAGTGCCTTCAAGTATCAAGAAAGGTAAATGTGGCACTAGCTATAGAGAAAATAACGCATGACATATCCATATAAAACACCTATAAAAACTCCTTTTTTTCTAGATTGTAGTTTTTTACATAACGTGATGAAGTAAATATTACAACCTGCATGATTTATTACCTAATACATTCAAACCTTTCACACGACGCTGCCTTCACAAAAGTGCAAAATTAAAGTTTTCGAATAATTGGTATTAAGATATTGGAAAGAATTTTGCTTTAAAATAATGACGACACACTATAGTATATACAGACTATGTACAGACTATAGAACACCTATGATATATAGTATATATCATAGGTGTTCATATTTTTTAAATTTATTTTATTTTATTGTATAATGTTAATTAAATACAATGGGAACTAGTACCCATTACCCAGTACTAATTAGCAGGAGCTTAGTTCAACAATATTATATAATACAACAATAAATAACAATTATCATACAAATGTAGCGCAATAACTAACTAACTAACCATCACGCCGTTTCCCCGCAGGGGTAGGCAGAGAAGACGGACCGCCAAACAACTCGATCTTGGCATACACTTCTTGCTTCATTCACTTTCATACAACGTCTCATACATTCTCTTCTGTTAATCCGACTTCTGACATGGCCCGACCCAAGTATTTGATTCACTTGATCGTGCCACGTCTTCCTTGGACGTCCCCGGCTTCTTCTTCCATTCACATTAGCGTCATATATTCTCCTTACACTCCTTTCTTCATTCATTCGCTCTACATGCCCAAACCATCTAAGCGTACCTTTCTTAATCTTGCTCACTACGCTTACATCAGCCTTGCATTCTTTACGAATCTCAACATTTTCACACGATCATACATGGTTTTACCACACATTCGTCTCAGAGATCTCATTTCTACAGCATTCAGTATACTTTCATCCTTCCTCTGCCAGTTCCATGCCTCACTGCCATACATCAGAGTTGGTATCAGCACTCCATTGTGGACTGCTAGCTTCGCTTCTTTGGACAACTTTTGTTTGCGCCAACCACGTTCAGTCCTCCGTTAATGGAGTTTCCGGCATTCACCCTTTTTTCAATATCCCTATCAGTCTTTCCATCTCTCGTAAACATACTTCCCAAATACACAAACTAGTCTACCTGTTCCAAGTATTCGTCATTCACAACTATATTGCACACTGTGTTCGTACTCTCTCTTTCAAACACCATGACTTTAGACTTACTTACATTCATCATTAGCTCATTCTTCATACATACTGCGTAGCGCAATAATAGTATATTCTTCATAATACTGTAGCGCAATAATAGAACAATATAGGTGCAGGCATGTTGTGATCAATGTATACAAGTTACAAAAAAATATGAAAACAGCATAACAGTTTTGTTATAGTGACACTAGACTGCAATTGCATTTCGATTTAAATAATATAATAAAAATATCAAAACATCATCAAGTATGAAACACATTGAGATATAAAAAAAACAGTAGTACAGTTTTATTACAGTGAGGATATACTTAATATAATAGTAGCACTTAAATAATTTTAAAGAAACCCGAAGCTATCAAGGAGATATACAATCAAGGAGACCATCATATTTGTTAAATAGACAATCTAAGGAAGAGCAAAATAACGTAAATCATCGCGTTATTTAACTTTCAAGAAAACTATAAAAAAACTATTCACGAAAAGTTTAGGAAAGTATTCGGTAGAGAAATTCATTTGCCTTATAATGTTAACGCTTCCCTTATTATGCAATCTAAAATATCTCGTCTTAAATTTAGTTTCTGAATTTTGTATATTTGATTTTTATCCTGTCCAACGTAAATTTTTATATCCTGCCAAATTTAATATCCAATTTATACCTACGAAACTGTGTGTGAGCTCAATACTAATATTCTCACTCCTGTTTTAATACCAGGATAAACCATCAAACATCCGAACGAAGAAAAGTTATACACCCTAGTTACATATAAAACGAAAATGTTTTGTAAATAACTCTTGACAGATCGCATTATATTTTCATAGTGGAATATCTAATACTAGAATAAACACACAGCGATTGTTTAGGTAAGTTGGGTCACTTTAGTTCACACATTAAAAAAAAAAACTACTTTTATACGTCTCCACGTAACTGCCACTATCATACTAACTTTGAGGGTACCACTGACGTCAGAATTGATAGACTTGCCCTAGGATTTCGACGACTGGAGGAAAAGGTCACGTGACACCCATTTTGGCAACAGTTTTGGTGCACTGCCGTCCATGTTTGTTTCGCATAATTTTGACTCCGGCAAGCAAATTATAAAACAATTTTAAAAAGGGTCAAACTAAATACTCCAACAAAATATTCAGTATTTTTAAACAAGCCGAATCTTTTTACTTAGTAGCTGTTTTACTTAAATTCAGTTAGGAAATCTCTATATGTATTATTTGCTCTATGGTAACTGGCAGGTACCGTGTAATTTATTAGATTATTTCTTGGGTCCATCTTTTTAGGTCCCAAAAGTCTTTGATGATTCTATGACTGCTGGTGCAGGTTTAAAAGATAGATTTTTTACATCTAAATGCAGTGGCATAACAATGAAAGTGGTTAGGGGATGATGTAAACACGGTTTTTGGCTGTTACAGCACCATTGCTTTCACGTGACGATATGCACTTTGAAAACGCACCGGCATGATTTCACAACATTTTGTAACGTTCCTCCACTAAGTGAGCTAAGAGCAGGCACACCGACATTTTCCGTAATCGTTTAGTTGCATTCTGTTTTCGTGAACAGCCAATCAACCAATCAACCAATCAACCAATCAATCAACATTTTTTACACTTAAAAACAAAATGCACCTTACCCAACAACACTGGGTAATTTCAAACGTTCATTTTTATTCTTAAACACGTTCACAAATGGGAATAAGTGCTTTATTTTGTAACACCGCCATCGCAGAAATATGAAACAGTATCTGCCCGCCGTTTGTGTTTGACGATATCTCAGATTTGTCAACCAAATCACGCATTGGTGTCATTACATGAGAGTCCATTTCGGTTACTTCACCAATGAAACGTTTTTACCATACCAATTGGGTGGAAACGTTTCGATACCGTCGATTTTGCGGCGAATCAATTCGATGCGGTAGCTAAACATAGGAAACATCGTCATTCATTATTTAATGTCTACAATATTTACAGGTAATTAGACTTTGTTTTCTTTGGAGTGGCTTGTCATGTCTTATTAGTGCTGAATCTTGACACAGCGTGACGGAATCCTGCCTGGCAGAATTTGTCTGAAAATTATTTATTTATTATCGTACTAACTTCCAATTTACAACATAAGTAACACGAAGTTATAAGAATGACGTGAATTATAAATATATGAATTAAGCCAGAACGAAAATAAAAATTTTATCATTGTAGAAAATAATATTAACATAACCTAAATGAAACATGAAAACGAAAAAAAAAACGACAGAAAATAAAAGGATTTCATTCGCATCTGAGACTCGAACACAGGACATCTGCCTATCCGGGGCAACCGCTTAACCAACTTAGCTAATGATACCACTTCATTTTACGTCATCTTTGTGGATATCATATCTCAAATTCAAGATTTGTCAATATTATTCCCCATTTTTAATTCCATATTATTAAAAATATTAAATTTTTTCTTTCATTTAATTGATTATATCACCATCTGGGCTTTTACTTGGATTTTTAGAACAAAATATCACGGGCCGTTTTTAAACAATATTTTTTAATTTAACAATAACACAAAATAGAAAAGTCAATCACTATTGTAATATAATTTATTAACACTATATTATTCACGCTACAATAATTAATTAAAGTGCTGGTAAGTTCATCAAAGTGCTGTTATAGACGACACTTTATTTTATTTATTTATTATTAAAATAGGAGTGATTAGTCAATTCAATCAACCTCAATCAAGATTCTACTAATTATATACCATATGTTCAGAATGTCGAGGCTTATTAACTCAAGCCAGGGTCTTGGTACCAGTCTAAATGATCTTTGTCTGGCTTTACGAAAATAAACTTCGAAGAATATAATTTTGCATGTCTAAATTATTCAAGCCTCGCCTTGAATGTTTGGGGGTGGAAGCAATTTCGTTGGAATTTGGTGTCTTTAAAAATAGTAATGAATTTTTTTTATTGCAGATTATTTACCGAATAGTTTTCAAGGGATTTCCTAAATTATAGAGTATGTGATATAAAAATACAACTTATATATCGCACAAAACTCTCGTTCGGGGTAAGTGTATTCCCCTAACCCCTTCGGAACGATATAATTAAAGAAGACGCTTATTATGTTAATGTACAGAAAAATCATTTTAAAGAGCGCACGTTTGAAAATATGTGTGTACACCGATAATGGTTCAAATTGATTCTAAATTGTTTGGAACACCCGCCCTGATTCTACTGTACCTACTTACATAGCTAGGTCATTTAATTCAAAATACAAACTATTCACACAACCCGTGCATTCTAAATTCAAATACAAGTAAAATAAACCTACTTCGCATCAAAGACACAACTTCTTCTTTATTTGTCTATGGATCGATTCCCGCATTTCTATCACATTATGCAGCATTTTTTATAAAAAATAATAACATTACCGATTCAAATAGGTTCTAGAATTATATAACCTGACATATTAAATGAGAATACCCTTTTTTTGCAGTGTCGCTTGCAGCGAGAATACTTCGGCATTTCATAAACTCAAAATGTTTATTTTGAACTTCACTCGTGCAGATAATAATGTAGATAATTACGGCTCTCATTAGTAAGAATAAATATTTTAGTAAGTTTTGTGGTCACAACATACTTATGTCGCACTTATACTCCGATAAGAAATGCTAGGAGCAAAAACAAAATGTTTGTCGCGTCTTAAAAAGTAAATTGCTGAATAATGGGTTTGGAAAAACGTTAACTTATTCAGCTTTTTATAATAGATTTTATAAAGTAACAAGAAATTCGCCAATACGGTAAGAAGTTCTAAATAATCATTACATACTTGACTTGTCAATTTAATTGTTGGACAGAAAAATTATCGTTGATTGGTGGATACATTTAATACTATATTACTTACGAATCAATAATATGTTTTTAATCATTGAATATAACATTAATAACTCTAGAATGAAACATGATACCGAAAAGACATAGAAAAGAAAAACGTAACGGTAGCAGCTGGGACACGAACCTAGGACCTCGTTGTCTATCCGGGACTTGCTCTCTAAACTACTATTAAAACCGTTTCTTTTCGGTTTCATTTTTTTGCATTCAAAAATTTTAATGTTATCTTCAGTGATTAAAAACTCTTCTAATAATTAATAAGCTTCAATAAGTTATTCAAAGAATTGAATAACATGTGCTAAAAAACCGCAATTAATATTAGTGTTCTTATTCATAATTTGAATTGTGCCAAATCTCTTTAGTTTCAGTATTAACTGTTGTTCTTTTAAAGTTTTCCAACCAAGAGTGCACTACAAGAACGCATGTAGAAAACTATTTGGGTTACTGTGCTGCTGCAGCGCTTCGACGATGTTTCCAAAAGCCCAAATTTACAACTTCGCCATGAGACACAGTGTGCCTGGTTGCAGGGCAAGATTTTGTCGTACTTATTATGGTGTGTTACCATTTTTTTATTCTACATCTTAAATTTATGTTCATTTGAACTACTGATCAAAATAGTATAAGTACACACATGAAGAAATACACATTTTAGAATAAAGTTTTACTTTCCTATTTAAATGACGATAGTAGAGTCAATTCATATATGTAGCTTCCTTTCTGATTAAAGGAGCATCCACGTTTCAATTCTATTTTATTATGAAAGCGTATCGCAAACAATTCCAACATTGTTTTCCGTGGAACTAAAACAGTGGTGGAATCCCCCTAGCGAGACAAAGAATTCCAATTAATATCCCATTACCGAGAAGTAAAGTACAAACTTCTACGAACCCATCGCCTGCTTGTGTTACTGAGATCACATTTCTCTATACGTCGATAGATTAGCATCTACTTTCATATACTGTTCAATTGACTTTCGATCGCTTTTTAAATAAATTCTCTATAAAAAAAATTACACTCTCGTGAATGTTGTTAAAATTTTAATGAGATGTAGAATTAATGAATCATTTTTACTTTCAGCTGTAGAACGAATATACTAGTGAGTGATATAACAGCATGTTACAATAAATCATTAGTATGGCCAGTGCACACCAATGAAAATGAAAGCTTGAAGCACGATTTTTTTAAAAAGATGAAATTTTATTTTTATGAGTTTTTGATGAAAGACCGCAATAAAAATAAACGTTTTATTTTCGTAATCATTTTTGAAATTATTAATACGATAATTATAATTTATATTAGATTATCAAAGTAAGGAATCACTTTGTGTCTTGACAATACGCTTAAATTTAAAAAAAAATCTTTGTTTAAAATCACTTTATCGAATTATTACATGTGTATGTGGACCGAATTCAGTGAATCATCGGTTTATATGATTACGGTCCTGACGAAGATTAAGATTAATCTAAACCGGTCAACATATGTATAAATTCAATAAAGTGGTTTTAAACAAAGAACTTTTTTCTTTTAAATTAGTATTAGATATTAAAACGAAGTTAATTAATATTATTTGTGTGTTTTTAAGGATGTACTTTTGCTATATTTGTGTTTGTGCTTATTTTTTTTAATAAGTATTTGTGTTTGTGCTTATTTTTAAAAATAAGTAAGTATAATTAAGTGGACTTAATTAAAACAAATATTTTTTTTATAAAATTATCTAAAAATATGATAATACAAAAAATATATATATATACATTTTTTTTTTCAATATTGTTTTGAGTTACTATTTATATTACTATTTGTTATTTTTCGCGTTAAATAATGAAGTTATTGAAAAATTTAAATTTTAATAGTAATACTTGAAAGCTCACCCTAAATCCTGTAATTCCGAACACTGGCACGGCACATATCAGGCAAAACAACGCCACATAAAGTTCACATAATTTTCGCGTATTCGCCATTTTGTCTCCCTGTACAAAATCGATTCGAAAAACAAATTAGCGTAATGTCATTCCTCACACATAAACACAACTGTTGATAATGTTTAAAAAAAAAAACCGAAATCAGAATTCGCACGGTGATTTTTTAGAGCGTTCTAGAGGCGTGCAGCTGCAGCACTAGCTTCCCGGTGAATGTCGGCACGTTCAACCACCATTCGGTTAAGAACTTTTCTTTACTATGAAGAGTGAAGAGTGTCTTTCTCCGTGGCCTACCACCTCTGAGGCTCGAGAACGGCTCGCGGACAGCAGACAGGCCGCGCCGCGAGCTACCTCGCCGGGGACTGAGAATCTGAGCATGTGTGCATTACTTCGGTGTCTCCACGTAATAAGAAAGTGAGTTTCACACACATGGAGACGCGGTGGACACGGGATGGTCGCGTATATTGAAATTTGCAGCTTCATTGCTGCGGTGCGAACTGAAGATCTGTTATTGAGGTCAATAATATTTTATTCGACGAATACTGATTAAAAATATTTCGTGTGATAAAATAATCGATGCTTTTCAGAGCGATTAAAATATGCAGGTTCCGCTTTTGTCGGGAATCCCCTTTGGGCACAAGTGGATTCATCGTCACATATCTAAAATGTAAAACAAATTTCATGTTTTATGTTAACTTGTCTGCAGCTTGAGTACGGAGGTAAAGGATTTGATTTGGATAGCCACAGTGGAAAATATAATACAGCAGTTTTTTTCAATCACATACCTCTACACGTTCTCATCAATTACATATATATATATATATTTTATTTTGGGCTCCCAACAAATGAAAAAAAAAATTGCAAGCATTTTCTTCAGCACTTTGCCATTTCAGTTTTCTACTTACGTATTTGACTTTGAAAACAATATATGTACCTATAGATATATTTAAAAAAAAAAAAAAAAAATATATATATATATATATATATATATATATACAATAACTGGATGTTGTTGTTAAATTTGTCGTACGTACTTTATACGTTTTTATTTACAGTTTTAGTAAATAATTTAATATGAATGATATATTATCTACCATTATGGACTCTATCGAAACCCCAGACTTTCACTTAGATATCTTCTCAAATGTATTTTTTTGGCTTTGCTTCATTCATGCGTTACGTGAGTGCTGTCCTTTTCCTGTGGCTCAAGTTTTTCTCATTTTGTGTAAATAGACAATGATCCGTTAAAGTTAACTAAATAAATCTATAAAAATGCATTTTGAATTATCTTTGTCCTAGTAAAATAATAAGTCGCTTTTAAATGGGGCTTCGTTTTGAAAATATCCTCGTATAACGAAGTAATTGACAGGAATAAAAAATAAATAAAAAGTGTATTTTGAGTTTGCATGCTTTTTGTAGATCGTTTCGAAATAAATACACACTCACGAAGTTTCACAAATTGAGTGCATTGTAATGATGAAAAACATTAATTACTTTAGTTGTGAAGACATCGAATCCTTTAAACACGATGATTGAACATAAATCTGAGAAGAAAACTGTCGAAATCGCAGTTTATTTAGCGTGAACCATTAACGGAGAGCGATCGATCCATTACTTCACATGACTAGAAATATAAATACGTATTATTTTAAACGGGTTGTTTTAGCAATGGTCCGGTGGCCGCAGGTTTCGTGTCTAAGCCCAGCACGGATATTATTCATCGGTACCTGGGGTATACTCTTGTACCGCAGCTTGCCAACATGTGAGGTGTTTAGACTGTGGTTCTCATACACTACGCTATATAATTCTAAACACATGTTAATTATAGAGTGTGGCTTAGAAGTGACAGAGTGTATAAAAATTTAAGTAATTTTGAAAAAAAAATTGTTAGGGTTTTTGTTCATGTTTTAGAATGTCCCGAAATGAGGCCTCGAGGATTTTCTCAGAGTAAAGTCTCTTGGGATGTGGTGTATAGGATATATTTTTTAAAGGCTGCAATCTATAGGTGCATGTCCCAAGAAAATCAAACGGAAAAAACGTAATTTTTTTTTATTATAAAAATGGCGTGCGTTCAAAATATTTTACATAATTTTATCGGATTTCATTTTCTTACTTTTTTCATCGGGGCATTAATGTTTTTACAGCCTCTATTTAGTAAAAAAAAATCCATCACTGGTAACCCGAGTTTAACTATCTTAGGTTTTCCATGTTACGTGTCCGTTGCCCGCCTCACAAGACAAGTTCTGTTCTGAAACGGGTAGAAATCTCAATGAAATAAACGTAGGACCCATATTGTAGAAGGAAAGAAACCGAAATGGCAGCATGTCATGTCTACGACGAATCGTCCCTCGGAAAATATCAAACATGTGCTGGATACTGGAATGTTCACCGTGTCTCCTGAATGTGCACCGATGCCGAAGGAAACCGATAAGTCACCTGTCGAAATTCAGGTAAAACACACAAAAAATCCTTCCTGTCGTCTATGCTTCAACGACTGCGCTTCGTCGATGATTGCCAGTTTTTGTACAAATTCAATGGTTTTTTACAGGCGTCTAGGTCTAGAAACTGAGGTGGTTGCTAAACTCTACAGAAGGGGGCACTGAAATTAGCACAGAAAACATTAAATTAATTCGATTGTTGGCCTTCGGTCAATTTTAATTTATGTTTAGTTTCGTTTCTAGCTAAGAAACCTTCTTTTCATATTATATTTTGTGAATTTTCAATGAGATTAATTTAATTAGTAGGTATTAAAGGATATTTTTTTTACAAAGTGAGCTTAAAACTAATTGCAGGGATGCTGGATGATTTTTGTCTTTTTCGTTGCTTGTGCTGATACACCCGGTACCCTTTTACGAATGCAACACACACCTGAGCATCGGGTACCTACGTGCAGTCTCGCCATGTTGCAAGTCCATTTATCGACATGTACACGTGAAGCAAGCGAGGTATAAAATTCCTTTGAGATAAGTGGGTCACAGTAAAAGCGACATTTCACGCATATTGTCATTGCTAAAAGAATAGGTATTTGGAATTTTCTTTGATTGTGAAAACCGTTTAACGAACCGATGGCCATTATTATTGGCCGTGAAAGGGGATCAACGTTTGATACTTTCCCTGATTCGCACTTAATGATTTTATTTTCGTCATTAATTTACCTTCTCAGTAGATATTACGTAACCTAAATGTATATATGTATCTTATTTCTAAATCCAACATAACAAAATTAACAATGAGAAGTTTTATTTTAACGGAACTGGAACCTTAGATTTTATCGACGTATTTATAAAAATGAAAAAAAACATCAATGTTATTATTAATTACGATATTAGATATTTTTGTAAATAATGAAAACTGAGAAATGAATTAAATTAATTATCTCTGTACAGAAGGCGTACTATTTGGGGATGCTATGGAAAGTCTTTTTAAGTCTCCGCATTCAGAATTTCTATGTATATATTACAGACTTCCCTTGAAAATTTAAAGTTTTTATGCAATTAAAAAAAGGTTCTTTTCGAAGGTAATCTTTATTTAGATTTTATCTAGTTGAAAAAGTAATTACATTAAATTCCCCGCATGCTCCAAAAATATAAATAACACAATGTTATTGGTATGAAAACATTCACAGAGTTTGTTTAAACGTTACTTAAGTCAATAGTCTTGAGATTTTTTGTTATATTCTTTAAATACGTCGTGTTTTATTAAATATTTTTTAAACGAGCGTCTTACGCCCTAAGCATCATTTATATTAGCGCGCTCTCTCACTCTTTCGTATTAACATATCTGCATTTCAAAGTGGGTTAACTTAGGACCAGGACAGGTGTTGAGAGTTTTTAAGGTATTATCCGGACTACAAATAGCTAAGAAAGTTTGCAGTATTATAGTATCGACATGCTCTGTACAGAACGCCCAGCTTCTGAGAGGCTCCATTGGTTCCATGCTCCATGTTCAAATAAGAACATTTTTGCCCTGTGGCTAGAATGGAGGCAGCAACCTCTAATGTCAAAATGTAGACCACTACATTACAGAAGCCGTATTTTGTCTAGATGTCTCGTCTATTAATATAAATATTATATTATAATGAAATTTGTGACTTAGAATTCGACGCAGACATTAAATTGGTGATAAATGAAGTAGCAGCCATTCGGTTGTAATCTGTAAAGTCCACAATTTATACTCTCACAACGTGCTATGGTTGTCACACTTAAAAATACGAATAACGGCTTTAATTCGTATTTAATTGACGCTATATAATAATGAAGTTAACTCAGAAGTCTTAATACATTTTATTACGGGGTCCAATGGTAAACAACAGTAATAATAATAAACATAAAAACAACATGTTGCAAGTCTGCCTTTTTATACATCTTTTAGTTTCGTTTCCAAAAAAAAAACGAATGCATTCATTCACCCAACAAACACGGTTTAATATTTGTGCAATGATAATGTTAGTCCAAATCGCATTTCGCAAAGCAGGACATTTTATCAATTCAAATCATTTTCAATATAAAATTTGATGCAAACGTGTAATCGACCAAAAGTTAGTGGAGTGGAAAATTGACCATCGGTTTGAATAAAAATTTATTATACGAAATTGCAGCGAACACCCGGATGGAATGGTGCAGAAACATGATCCAATTTTACGTCTGATTTTAGTTCGGAGATTAGGTCGCACGGTGATTACTTTGCTCCTTAATAAAAGTAGCAGGTTGTAACCGACAGGTGCATTGGAAAATGCATTTCCAGAATTTTCATTAATATATTATGTTAATTTCCTTTGAATGCAATGATGAATGGAGTAAAGGTGTGCATTGGGAATTTATTTATAATAACTCTTATTTATATGGGCATTGGGCAGTGACGTTCATTTTTATTTTACCATGGGTAAGGTGTGACTTTTCAGTGCTTGATTCGAAGTACACATTTAATAGTGGACAATGATTATAGTTTATTCAATTTATTTTAATAACTAATTGAAGCTTATAAATCTCGTTGTAATATTTATTCTTACACATAATATAAAAAGGTATTCCTAGATGGGACTGGTATCTTTTTTATTTTCTGTGTTTTTTTTCGGTTTCGTGTTTCATTTAAGATTTGTTAATATGATCTTCTTTAATGATTGAAAATAGTTTAATTTTAATACAAAATACATGACTTCATATACCAAAAAAAAAACTTGGTGATCATATTTCGAAAAAATGTGAACTCCATATCGCACCCCCTTAAGTAAACTGTCACAAATCAAAATATTTCACAGTGGGAAAACGGACTTAAAGTTTTGCATCTTTACTATGTATATGGAAAGTTAAACGTGAATCAAGATTTTGATGTGTTTTACAATTTTAAATGTGAATTATAATATTACCTAGTGTTTAGGGCTCTAAATATTTTTTTTTATCATTTCGATAGTTTAATAAAATACAAACAAAAAAACGAGTGCATGAAAAAATAATTTTTTAAAGTCCATTATCCCATTGTGAATTTTTTTGACTTATGACAGTATAGTTGAAGGGGTGCGATATACTTAATTTTTGGAAAATTAACACTTTTCACTTTTGTCAGTAGATTACCGTAAGACCCTTTTACTTCGTTTTTCACCGGTGTATTTAAGGTTTGTCAATATTAACGTCCCCCCATCGTCCCTGATGAAATATTTTGATCGGAGAATAATTTCCAGAATTTCTGGGTAAAATAAATTGGCAACCAAACAATTCAGAACAGTTAAAAATAAGAACACGTTTGAAAAATGATATAAAGTCATGAAAGATAATTTTAAAAAAATTACGTTAGTTTAGGTCATTTTGTTTTTCATCACTTTTATGTGACTTCCAATAATGTTCTGAGTATTTTCGATGTCTCGATTCTAGTTTTGAATATTACTAATAGTAAAAAATTGTCTTGTAAAAAACAATAAAGGTGTTCATTTTAATTTAAAGCCATTGTATATGATTTCATCAAACATATTAGTAGGGATATCATGAACAGAAATGCACTATAAATATGTAATTATTCACTCCCCAAAACTTTAAAATAAAATACCACCCATTGATAAAATGTCTACTGAAATAGACTTTCCTGAGTCAAGACGGACAGTAAATTTTGTTATTTTTAACACCAAATCGCAACGTATCAATCAACGACCTAAAAAATACAAGCTTCCATAACAGCGCCATAAATAAAGAAAATTGAAAACAGTATTTATTCCATTGCGAAATTGTGATGGGAACTCAAAACAAAGCGTTCATAAATAAATCATTCAATTACTGGGAATATCGTAACCGATCTGATTATCGCCTTGAATGGTCAACAATGGGAGTCAATGAGAGGTTTTCTCACCAACTGCCTCAACTTGGACCGGATGTGAGCTATTTCCATCTCGACCGCCATGACAGGAAGTGGGGAGATGTGCGCGAATTGCGAAGCCTTCTTTCCGTCGCATTCAATTGCATGTCGTCCTCAAACTGCGAGACAAAAAAGATTAATTAAACATTGTCACAATTGGCCACTCTTTAAGCAGTTAAAGGGGGGTTCCATTTTCAGGCAATCAAAAATACACGCCTTTTAATTTAAGCATACACCTTTTACTGTATTTAATTTTAGACAAAGTGTAATACTTTTTTTTAATATATCGCAGACATATATTCCCCTTTATGTTACTCTTAAATATTTAACATTATTTTATGATTTAAAAGCTCTATGTACTTTTCTGTGGCTCATGATATTCTGTCGCCCAGATGGGCGTATACAACCAAGACTCGATGTAAACTTAACTATACACGACTGCGCATTGGAAATAACTGCCTACGTAACCCAATAACAAGGATTCCGGCAATCAAATATTTAGGTATTTACATTGACAACCATTTCGGTTGGACAGAACAAACAAATAAAAGGGCGGGTAAAGTTAGAAAACTCATATATTTCGTTAAAAACATTCGTAATATATTGCCAACGGAGACTCCAAAAACGATGTACTACGCATTAGCCCAATCAATTATGACTCAAGGTATGATTGGCTGGTGTGGTGTTGCCAATACTAATATGAACCCTCTTGATAAAGCGCAAAAAGCTTTAATTAAAGTGATTATAAAAAATCTTTTAGATTCTCGAAAGTATAATTATTGAAGGACTTCGGTGTTCTGAATTTACAGCAATTGTATATCAAAATTATCTCTATACACTATCAAAAATACAAAGAAAACCATCATACTGAATAAGACATAGACATTAACACATTACTCCAAAGATAAATACGACATACGGACAAAGACATTACAATCATTTGGCGCCGAAATATTTTAATCTAATTGAAAAAGACATCAACAACATTCACCTTTTTGGTAAAAAACGAAAATCTCAAACACAAAATTCACACGTGGATAGCCAACAAAAGCAGTACCTATTGTGGCCAGATACTAAGAACATCTCCAATATAACAATAAACTACACGCCTATATATATTTTTCACTCTTTTTATCATTTCTCAAAATTTCTACAAAATAACAACAAAGTTCACGCTATGTTTTTGACCTTTTTCCTCATTTATTTTTTTATCTCATCTCATAATTTAGGACACTAAAATTCTTTTAATTTCTACCACCTCGGAAAAGGCTCAGCCTATTGAGGTGGTTTGTACCAAAGCTTTATATTTGTATTTTTTATATAGATTATCGTTTTTAAATGTATTTTCTTATACTGATTGTAAAATTTACTAAAACATTGTATGTAATTATGTTTTGGCGTATATTAATCAAAATAATACAAAAAATATATTTAAAACTGGATAAATTATGAAAATGATTTTTTTTTAAATTGAATGTAAATCAATTTTAATAATGTTATTATTAATTTCTGCAAGTATTTTTAGTTTTTATTATTGTGACAGCTGTTTCGACGTTCAAGGCCATTTTCAAACTGTGGTTAATCCACATTGTGACGACTGATTTATATGATTTAATTTACTGCCACTCCTCTTAAATTTGGACGGGTAATGATTTATTATCGGTAAAACCGATTTAGTTATAAAAGAATTAAAATTCTGAATACCGTGAGGTTTTCACATTTATAATGTGTTCTCGTATTTAACTGACAATGTGGTATTAATTGATTTATTTAAATGTGTTGTATTGTTTTGATAATGTGAACATACTGAGAAGCGGTGAGTATATAATTTTCCTTACCTTATTAATTAATGTTATATTAGGATCATTCGTTCGTTTGTTAATTTCTAATTGTTCAAGTAAATTTAATCTTAGGCCCTTTCTTTCTATATGTAAGGGTTTAGGTTTGTTTTTGTCAAGCGGGATGTGATTATATACTAAGAGATGTTCTGCGAATTTTGAAGAAGTGCCTTTATTTTTATAACATCTTATATGTTCTTTGAATCTAGTTGAGAAAGCCCTTCCCGTCTGCCCTATATAGGTAGCGTTGCAGTCGGTGTGGTCACATATTAATTCGTATAATTTAAAAAAATAATTTAAATGAGTTTCAACGAATTAAACACAAAAACAATTAATATGTAAATAAAAGCGCCCTTGAGGTGATTTTCTCACGAAAATGGCGCTATAGAAATAATCCATTTATTATTAAATAATGTTGCGAGGGGAAGAGAATTGCAACAACCTACAAATTCTAAACAGAAAAAGATGTGTAAATTTTATGACACCAGATGTCATCGAGTTTTTGGTGTGTTAAGATGATTGGAAATGAATGCTTTTAAAATTATATACATATATGTCAATGAAATGTGAACAACGCATTTTTTCGTAATGTAAAAAAATATCTTATTATGATAGGTACGTCGGCACTTGATAAGATCATACGGCTTCGCATTATTATTAATATTAAATTTTAGAGTAGCAGACAACTTTCGCTTCTCGTTGCATTAGTGGCGAACATCTCCAACCGGATTATTTGCGGTCAAATTTCTGGTCAACGACATTCAGGTGTAGTGCCCGAGACCGCTGCCACTGCGAACGGCCGTAAACATCAGCGGGCGGAAAAAACATTAAAAAGCCTTTCCTATTCATCACACACATGTTATAAATTATGTTTATTATTCATTGATTGATTGAGACGGTGAGGATTAAATATTATTTATTTGTTTTGTTATTTATTACAAAAAATATAAGATCATTCATATTATAGCACGGATTTGTTAAAATACACGATTTTTTTCATCTTCTTTATATTCTACTTTCATAAGTTGAGTTCCAGTAGCTCGTGGTTATGGGAGGAGTATTTACATGTATACTTGACGGCCGCCATAGTCGAGGGGTAACGCTCTCGACTACGAATCCGAAGGTCGCGGGTTCAAATCCCGGCGTGCGCAAGTAATTTTTATTTAATTAATTTGTGTTGTTTCACAATGAATTCATTTAAAAAAAATAAAATATAGTATATTTGTGCACGTTCCAGAGTGGAAGATACTCTCAGTATCGCCCTGGTGTAAGACCACCATTCAGAATTGAAACGTTGCTTGAAATGGCTTTTAGCCGTGTTCGGTGACCAGATCTGAATAGCCAGGTATTTCCCCTTTTCCCCGCCTTCCTCTCCCCCTTCTCCTTCCCCTCACTAATACCTTCAGCCTCACAACATTCCCCAATTGGGAATGCCATAGTCTCACTGGCTCCAGACGGTTGGGAGCAGTTTGGGACTCTTGTGCGGTATTCATATAAAAAAAAATCTATATTTATATTTATTTACGTTTCAACAAAAATATTGTATTAAAGATGAATTTCTGTGTGGGCTACAATGAAATTACATTTAACCGTTTTACCTTTGTTGTAACTTGTTAAAATGATGGAGCTATGAATCCTAAGATTAGCATATTTAGCCGAACGTCCAACCCGCCCGGCTATCGACCACCACCTTGTATGTTTTTTTTTTTTTTTATATGAATACCTCACAAGAGTCCCAACTGCTCCCAACCGTCTGGAGCCAGTGAGACTATGGCATTCCCAATTGGGGAATGTTGTGAGGCTGAAGGTATTGGGGAGGGGAAGGAGAAGGGGAAGAGGAAGGTTGGGAATACCTGGCTATTCAGATCTGGTCACCAAACACAGCTACAGTATGTCGTTTTTTTCTTCAATTTAATCCACTTAATTTATTGCAAAATATGTAGGTAACATTTTATTAACTTTGCAAAACTTACCTAAAAGCTCAAATTTTAGACATGACCAAAATCCGTTCAGACACGAAAAGAAATCGTCCCATCGAAGCATGTCCTGTTCATAACTTGAATATGATTTTCGTGTCCAATCTCGTGGAATTTTAAACGTTTTTTGTAGTTTTTTGAACCGGATATCCTTCTTGGTACAGTTTCAAAATATTGATCTTTTCTCGTTAAAGTTCACTGACCCATGTGATGAAAAGGGGATGTTCTATCTTTATTACTTTCCCTATTGATAATATATTTATTTTTGTAACATTTCCACACTTAAATATAAACATGTAGTCGATAGTTCCCATGGTCGAGGTCGAATTTCGGAATTCTTTCACGGATTAATAAAGATTTTTTCTCAGTCATAATGCATTATGTTGAGAATTCAACATTAAACACTAATTTACGTTATGAGTTGTGACAGCATAATGGGTTCTCGACGCTCTGCGCATTTGTTCAGAGATAGTGCAGAATTAAACCGAATCTCTGGTATAATATTTAACGTGTGGAATGGTGAAATCAAAGGTAGTTTCGCTCGAGACTTGTTTTAATTATCATCTCTCGGGCCTTTGCAAAATTCCAATTAACTGTGAATCTGTGATATAAGCCTTTTATAAGACAACACTAGAAATCGTGTTAAAATGCGAATAAATTTCCATTCACGTATAAAAATAAAATAGAAATCCTTATCTTAATGAAATCAACTTGATTTTTATTTCTCAATCCTTATTTGAATAAGCAATAAAAATCTGTATATTGAAATGTATCACAAAATTTACTTTCCTTTGATGAAATATTTTAATGTTAACATATAAATCTTACCTGGATTTTTTATTGGTAGCTTAATTTTTAATCGAACCAATAACTTCATTAAATAGTATTACCGTTATGCAAGTGAAGGGATAAAGTGTAAGTCGGTGTATTTCTTGTGAAACAGTGTGAATCGTTTCTATTAAACCGATTTAAAATTCCAAGGAGCAAGCATGCTAGCTTCCTCATATACGTGGTGTCCGGAAATTCGTGGTACAAGCGATTTGGTGGTATAAATTTTTGATTTGACCTTTTGTTTTCGAGTAAATTGACTCAGAAGTTGGGAATTTGAAGGATTTTTTTAAATCGAGCCCCACGGGGTTTTTATCAGCTGTTTATCGTTAAATTAGTCGAAGCGTAGACCCGGTTCCAATGTTTCTCAACTTTAAAGATTATGAAAAAATGCAAAAAAATAAAATAAACTAAAATAAATATTTTGTTATTTGGGTCTCTATGTAATTTCCTATGCAGATTCCCCAGCTTCCCACTTGTACCATTAGTTTTCGGACACCGTGTTTAAATCAAGTTTTAAAAAGTTGCATTTCAAGATTATGTTCAATTTTTTTAATGCATTTATTTAAAAAAAAAAAATTCTTTGATGAACTTTTTAAAGTCTAAAATACATAGATTTGCTAGTTCCCGTCTATGAATGGGTGAGAATTAATTGATACATTGACTATACTCGTACGTCTAATTTATACAGCAGAAATCTGTTTCTCTGGAGAGATTTGGTGTCATCAAAAGACATTAAGGGTTGAACTATTTATAAATCAAATAAGATATACATATTTCACTCCATAGTCTAAAATGTTCCACTAGAAAAAAGATTTCGTAAAAAATAATGCTGAAATTCGATGATACTAGGTAGACAATCTACAATTATCAAAGTAATAATAAATAACTTCAAAATAAGAACGTAAAGTCCATAGCATAATGTCTTTGAACGTGCCCCATCCAGACTGTGCCCGTTCGCAGGCTACCTAGACGCTCGCTACGCTACTGTTTATTAAAGTTTATTTTTTTTTTAGTTAAAAAAAAAAAATTATATTTAATTCAATTTAATAATGTAATCATTAAGTTCTGCGGGTATTTAAGTTTTTTTTTATTTTATTATTTTAACAGTTGTTTCTGCGTTCAAAACCATTTTCAAATTGTGGTTAGGCCACGTTGAGACGGCTTATTTATATGATTCTATCTGCCCCCACCCGATTTCAATTTTCCTAGTGCCTAAAATGATTTATTACAGGTGAAACCGATTTACTGTGAAAATAATTGTGATAATAAAGTTTCTATTCTGTGATGTACTTACATTTTAAATCTGTTTTCTCTGCATTAAATGCCAATGTTTTCTTAATTGTTTTGTAAAGACGTGAATGCTATTATTGAACTTATATGTGTTATATTGTTTAGATCTTATAAACGTATTCTAATTAAAAGGAACAGCTGTGCGGCCTGTTTCATAGAAAACTTATTTTTGGATTTGAGGCCAAAATACCTACCAAAACTGAAAGATCCTTTAAAAAAAAATTAAGGTATAGTCAATATCTAATACGGATGAGAAGTATTTTAATTATTATTGTTTTAAATTATGAAATATAGGCCATTAAAGAAATCGATTTTTCATGATTTTGGAGTTAACTTCAGAAATTATTAGCGGGTTAACGGTATTTTTTTTTTAATTTGTCATATTTGCTATGTAAATATGACTACATAATATAAAATAAAAACGTTTTTTCGGGTCGATATTTTAAATTATGTAAGACGTATTTGTGTTCCAACGTAAAAATTAGTCGTTTTAATTTTAATTAAGTCCATCATAATGCTGATTTTAATATTTCGTAATTTAAAAAAAAATAATTTATATTGCGGCCGTTCCTCTTAATATTTGTTCATAGTCCCATGAAGGTGCAACCAGCATTTAATGCATCATATCGTCTAATGCATAATATGATCTAGTATCGGAATACTTAGAGTTTAAAATGTATCGACATCGGAAACCAAACTGGTTCACATAATATTGTAGTGCCAACAGGTCTGGAGTCGGTCTAGAGGTGACACTGACAACCTACCAATTATGTACTTTGAAGTAGGTGACGTAAATACTGGACACTTACATGACAGTCAGCTTTATTTACGATTGATCATCAACAATTGACATCCATTGAAATCACTGAACTCTAAAGATTAAAAAAAAAACAATGGAGTTGAACATATATAAAAAATATTTCGCTTAGGTAAAAATTGATATTTTCACTTAAAATGGCACTGATCATTCTTCGCAGACTAATAAATCAAGCACTCGTACAAAATATTCATCTGTAAATTCTTAATATTTAATATTTATTTTACCTACTCTACAAATGGTATTTGATGACGAATCCTTCGAACTATAAAAGACCTACCGTTTATAACATGATTGATGAAACTAGGACGGCTTTGCTGGGCAGGAAAAATCATGTAACATTGATGGAGAATAGCTTATCATCAAACAGACTGCAAGACAAAGGGAGGCCTTAACTTCTCTTCTTCTTCTTATGGTGGAGGAGAGTTAGTGGAGGTCATAGTGGGATGCTGAGGTTATTCAGCCAGTCGACAGCATCGGGAGTCACTTGGTTCAGGACAGATGTGCCATAGGGAAACTGATGAAGGAGATTCTTCTTTTTTTTTTTTTTACAGTAACTCCACACAGGAGACCAAGGAGGAAACAATTTCCCTCAAGGCCTATATCATCTTTGGGGATGCTGTGTGGAGGATCTTTTAGAGGATAGGAAGGAGTGAACTTGGGTCTTGAAGAGACCCATGTTATAGGATGGAGGAAACACAGAGGCCGGCAGATCATTCCACAGCCGAGCTGTTGAACACAAGAACGAGTCGCAGAAGCGGCCCGTTCTCATGTGACAAATGTCAACCGTGTGCAAATGTTGGGCGCGCGTTTGGCGTGTTTCCTGACTATGCACCGGTGCCGAAGGGATCAATGACGCTAGTTCCTCGGAGCATCTTCCATTAAAATACCGGTAGAACAAGGACAGCATTCCCACCCGACGTCTGTGCTCCAAAGATTGCAACCCATCGAGTCTATCAAACGGACCGCCCGTTTCTGCACAGAGACAAGGTTTTTTTTCAGATATTTTGGGACTCCCGACCAGAGGTGGCTGCCAAATTCTACAATGGGCGCACTTGCGATTTGTACAGGGTCAGCAGTTGTGTACTATTAAAGTATCTGCGGGCTCTGTACAATACGCCCAGCTTCTGAGAGGCTAACTTTACTCGGGTTTCGATGGAGACCCCATACCTGAGCTGATCACTTAAGGTTACACCAAGCATGTCAATGGAGGGCTTGTTGGGAAGATTGCTTCCATTAAAGGAGACTAGATTGTCTACGATGTGTTCTGTTGTTTGAATGTGTCCACATTCACAATGTCCAGAATCCTTTAGGCTTCATTTATGCATCATATATGCACAACGGCTGTGACTGCACCGGATGCTGTTAAATGAGGTCCACGTCTTCCGAGGGAGCGAGAATCTTGGCAATTCAATAGTAGGGTCTACAACAAGGTGCTTGTTTTTCACGTCCGAGGTCTGCCACTGAATTCTCCACGACTCTTCGGGGGAATATCGTGATAGAAGCAGTCTTTCGTCTTCTGTGCAGAAAGGTGAGGTTAGCTAGGTCATCTTGAAGTAGGATGTTACTATTTACAGCCTTTTTGTATTCCCTGACGGTTGCTGTCTCTGGTCTTATAGTTGGCAGTGCGATATTAGAGAAGACAGGGAGCCATTGTAGTGGGGTGGAGGGATGTGTTCCACTCACCGTGCACATAGCAGTATTTAGCAGTACATCGATGTTCTGTGTGTACACTGTTAGCCCACACTGGAGCGCAATATTTCGCTACCGAGTAGACCAAGGCAATCGTAGCTGTTCGTAAGGTGTTTGCAGGCCTTAACTTAGGTGGCTGGACGGTGTGGAAATGAACACCGCATCCTTAAGCACAATAAACCTCCTGCTAAACAGGAAATCGGCTGTACTGGAGAAAACGTTTCCCATAGGCAACCAGGACTCTCCAAGGGCTGTGGATGATGATGTTTATCGTTCTAATTTTAATGTAATGGTTTTGTTCAGAAATTACACAAGCCGAATGTTTCTATAAACTAGTAAGGGAGTAATCGAGATAAAACGTTCCACTTGCGGTTGAAGGCGTACTCAGTACCTCCATATCTATAAATACCTTACTACGTCTACGTGTCTACGAGTACGTGCTAATAATAAGTAAAGCCCTACTTAGGTGTTTGGGGCACTCTCGAGGGTGGGTGGTCACCGGCCTGAAGACAAAAGCTTCCATATTTAGCTGTGTACACAGAGCTAATACTATGGGTATGAAGCAAATAAGTGCGACTTGCGGAGGGGAAAGGGACGAGTAGTTAAACACCAAGCGATTATTGGTTGATCAATTAGAGGCTCATTTGTGTTAAAGAATAAATTGTTAGTAAATGAAATCTCCGGGAAAATTAGAGATTCTTTTTTATAAGCGCTAGCAATCGTTTTTTTTTGTTGTTCTAACGCTTTATTAAAAAAAATACGAAGCCAATAAATACGTCTCAAACTTCGTTATAAAGATCGATTTAAATCCATCCTTGCCGGTGCTGTCAACTGATTGGACAATTTGACATGAGTTCATATTTTGTGCGTTCCTCAGCAATACATTTATGTATTGGAAAAATATATTTATGTATTTATTGAAGGCAAAGGAAAAAAACAGTTCAATGTGAAAATCGGGGAAAAAAGTTAATATATGCGTATATCTGTGTGCAATGATAACTTACCGAGTGGTTCTGTAGTGAGCGAGAGGGTTTCACTCACCGTATCATTATGCGCGATTGTCAGTAGTAGCCGGCGGTCTGCCGGCTGTAATGGAGGTATCATGCGTTTTATGCGTGGCCGATGTTTATTCCTCGTTTTTAGCACATATGCTAATCCTATATATGCACCTAAATACGTACCTTTCTATGTATTTTTAATAAAATAATTTACATAAGTAATAAATGTAAACTATTTATTTTTATCCAACTTAAAACATTTAAAATTATAAATGTGTATACTGAGTACACAGCACCGAAACTCAAGGGATTGTTTAGTACTGTGAGGGAAGGATTTCGTTGCTGACTATTTAGATTAACATTTAACACTTATTGATTCATAATTTACTTGAGAAATCATTTATCAATTGGTATTTATTAGTATATTGGCGGAAAATAAGTTAAAGAACAATATATATATTACATAAAGTACATATTATAAATGTGTATACTGAGTACACAGCACCGAAACTCAAGGGGTTGTTTAGTACTGTGAGGGAAGGATTTCGTTGCTGACTATTTAGATTAACATTTAACACTTATTGATTCATAATTTACTTGAGAAATCATTTATCAATTGGTATTTATTAGTATATTGGCGGAAAATAAGTTAAAGAACAATATATATATTACATAAAGTACATATTATAAATGTGTATACTGAGTACACAGCACCGAAACTCAAGGGGTTGTTTAGTACTGTGAGGGAAGGATTTCGTTGCTGACTATTTAGATTAACATTTA
>JAHDVE020010798.1:0-58800 GCA_022606495.2 Halesus radiatus | reverse complement strand
ATACCTGCTCTGGTATTGCAGAGGTGTGCTGCGGAAATCGCTTCAATTTTGACAAAACTCTTTAAAATGTCCCTGAAATGTGGCTCTGTGCCCTCTGGTTGGAAAAAAGCGGTCATTCATCCTATACCTAAGAAAGGTGACCGCTTCAACCCGGCCAACTACCGCCCCATATGTGATCAAAAACAAACTACTCACATACCTGAGAAGAACAAAATTATTAATGACCGTCAGTACGGATTCCGGCGGATTCATGCGGTGATCTTCTCGTGTATGTGACGCATTTTTGGGGGCAGTGCCTGGAACGTTACGGTGAGATTCAAAAGGTCTCATTAGACATTTCTAAGGCCTTTGACCGGGTTTGGCGCTGAGGACTTGTCAACAAACTGCCTTCTTACGGATTTCTCTCTGTGTGTACGTGGATTGCTGACTTTTTGAAGGAGAGATCGATTCAGACGGTTGCTGATGGTTTCATCTCTTCCTCGCATTAAATAAATGCTTGCGTCCCATAATGATCGGTTCTGTCTCTGAGATTGTTTTTCAATGACCTCTTGACATGTGCACCAATCCATTGCTACGCGGGTGACAGTACAGTCCATGATAGCTTTTTGTTTGACAAGCCCCCAAAGGGCACACAAACTTCAACAGCTCAGAGGGCTTTGAAGCAGTGAATGGACAGTTACCTCGAGAAGGTCTCCTCTTGGGGTAAGTATAACCTCATTGAATTTAATGTTTTAAATACCCAATCATGTCCAATTACGTCTAAAAGGGATCGAAATGACAATCTAGTCTAGCTCAGGTATGGGGGCTCCATCGAAGTCAGAGTAAAGTTAGCCTCTCAGAAGCTGGGTGTATTGTACAGAGCCCGCAGATACTTTAATGTGCGCCCCACTGTATTATTTGGCAGCCACCTTTGGTCGGGAGCTCCAAAATATCTGAAAAAAACCCTTGACTGTGCAAAAACGGGCGGTCTGTTTGATAGATTCGCCTATCTTAACAAACCGACTGGAATCTTTGGATCACAGACGTCAGGTGGGAATGCTCTCCTTGTTCTACCGGTATTTTAATGGAAGATGCTCTGAAGAACTAGCGTCATTGATTCCATCGGCACTGGTGCATAGTCGGGAAACACGCCAAATGCGTGCTCAACATTTGCACACGGTTGACATTTGTCACATGAGAACGGGTCACTTCTACGACTCATTCTTGTGTCCAACAGCTCGGCTGTGGAATGATCTGCCGGCCTCTGTGTTTCCTCCATCATACAACATGGGTCTCTTCAAGACCCATGTTCACTCCTTTATCCTATCCTCTAAAAGACCCTAAACACAGCATCCCCAAAGATGATATAGGCCTTGAGGGAAATTATTTCCCTGAGGGCTCCTGTGGAGTTGCTGTTAAAAAAAAAACCTACATAAAAAAATAGGTAGGCAGGTACTAGTATATGGGTATCATCAAGTTGTGATCCATTATTCTAAATTTGAAAATATTTAGGTCCTACATTCAATTGTTTCCAATTTGACATTGACATATTTTATCTTTTAATTCATATTGGTTGCAATAATATGGGTTTAGTTTGTCACTTTTATCTTCGATGTTGGCCGTAAATAAAATTGAATTTATTAGTTATGAATTGTTCAATTAATGAATCGTTTTACCTTTAAAATATCGTTGTAATATGGCAACCCCCCAAAAAGTATCATTAATCGCCTTGCTGTGTGAGTAATTCTAATGTCTACCATATAAAAATAAGTAAAAGTAAAGATAGTTTTTTTTTCAATCTAAAATTTTGGGTAATCTTTTACAATCATATAAGATTCTTAATACGCATTTTATTAAAAAATATATTTTTGTTGAACTTAATTATAGTAAGAAACAGCTATTTCAGTTGGGAGAGACTCCAAATAGTGCATTTGAAATTACTATTTACAAATTGAAAGAATCACAACATGCCATGTTAAAAGTTATTTGATGTGACATTTTGCCAATAGGTACTGCCAACTTAAAAAAGAAAATAAACTATTTCAGTTGAGGGAGACGTCAAATAATGATTTTATTTTTTCTTTAAAACCCAAACCACGAACCTATGAAATAATAATAATAATAATAATAATAATTGGATGATTTGTATAGCGCCGTTTTTGTGAAAAATCACCTCAAGGGCGTTAGTTCTAGTTCTCGCCAACAGATGGAACCCATAATCGTTCCCTATCTTCGATACAAATTTTTCAGTAGTTTCCAGAGATTTTTGTTAGATCACATTTTTCCTGATATTTTATTTTTACCCGATCATTTTCAGTAGTTGACCAGGCAAAGTGACCCTTCCGGTGTTCTAAACTCTACGGGCGGTTCGATCTACTTTCTCGAGACAGGACAAATCGGGAATATAGTGAAATTCGTGTCTAGCGAAAACGAATCTTAAGGTGTTTCGAATTAAGGGGGCGCATGGTCGTTTTCGGCTAGCCTGCGAAGTCTGAAAATCTACCCCCATAGAACAATAGCTTATAGGTTCTTTGTTAAACCTAAGAACTTGTGAAATAGGTTCTTGGGTTTAACTAAGGGTATTAGTTCGGGTTATTTAAAAATAGGAAAAATGGTTATATGACGTCATAGGGTTGGCAGTATCTATCGGCAAATGTCATATCAAATAACTTTGAACATAGAGTCATACTGTTCTTGTGATGTTTACATGAATTAATTTTTGTGAAATCTTAATTTAAGTGCATTTTTTATTGTCTCCCTCAACTGAATTACTTGCTTCTTATTGCAATTAAGATCAATAAATGTTTTTTTTTTTTTTAATAAAATGCGTATTAAGAATGCTATACGATTGTAAAACTTTACCCAATTTTTCTGTAAATAAATGTAAAGCGATGTAATTATACATAATAGTGCTTTTTAATGGAGTAAGCGAACTTCGTAAGCGTGTTACAGTATTGCATGCTGTCATTAAATGTTAATTATCTAACCGCCAAGGTACCAAGTTGCAAGGTCGTGTTATAAACAGCATGACTCTTATTAGCTTCCAGTGGCAGATTTCTCTAAAGAGCGATTTTGCAGTGAACTCTCATTGAGAACGTAAGACTAATACTTGCATTATAATACAAGCGCATTGTAAACAGCGTGTCATTAAAATTTTACATTTAAAATCTACGTGACCGAAAACTACGGTCGAAGAGCAACGCAACATTCCCATAGGTGCTGCGCTGAATGGTATTCAGTACATATGGGCTCACGGTCCCAAGCAAATACTTCATAAAAAAACGACACAATCCCCCTGACGGTGAAATAAAATAACCTAGGACGAACCATGTTGAAGTTTGTTCCCAGTGCTAACGATGGAATATTTAGACACCTGACCTCGCAAGTTTGACTGGTGTCACTGAGATGGTCACTTTGCCGGCCTGCTGAAATTCGCACAATAAGGATGCTAGAATGTTATTATTGTATTGTAAATGTTAGTAGTAAATATTATAGTTTTTGTTTTCTTTTTCCTGCATTTCTAAATGTTTGCTTGTAAGTCATTTTTAAATCAACTAGTAATGAATACCTTTGTTTTCGTATACGAAATTCAATCGTTTTCTAGATAGGACGTTATATTCCTAAGTTAAGAAAGTTTCGACACACGCCATATTGTCTCAAGTGTTGCTAGTAATTATAGTAACCCTCCCACCAACTTTATTTAAATTATGTGCCTGCCGCTGTATTAGACGATGTGCCGAAGGATAACAAGTGCATTTTGATGAAATATAATATTTTCTTGTGAATTCTGATTGAGCCCCCAGTTAAAAGAACTATGAACCGCCACTGTTAGCTTCACATCTATTAAGTACTGTAGTAGGCCTGGCAATTATGCAAAATTTATTAAGATAATTGTTTTAATACACAAACAACTGTCAATCTTACCCCGTTTTTTAATGAAATTGTAACAGGATAATTATGGTTTTTACGTTACATCTCCAGATACTATAATAATAATAATTTATTTATTCCGGAATGTGGGGAGGTTAGTGCAATCCTACACATTTCATAAAGTATATACAAATAACATGGATAATATATACATATTAAACATAAATGGAAATGCAAAGAGAATTCAGACATTAGTGAACTATTGCATTTGAAATTGATAGGTCCAGTATATTTCTCCATCGTGCTTCTATGCTGGAATCTGGACTCTGGCGGGATTTAATGATGAGGATATTTCCGAAGTTGTTTACCATCTCCCTAAATCCTGCCACCCGCGCTCTTATGAAGGCTGCAAAGCAGCCCTCCGTGAACATGTTGGAAGCACTACAGTGTTTAGAAAGGTCTAACATCGCGCTGTTGGCGTTGTTGTACTGTACGCGAAGTCTTTCCATGCTGCCCTTCTTGAAGTTCACCCAAAGCTTGCACATATAAAGAGTTGTACAGAACACAAGAAATAGCTTCCTTTTCACTAGTGGACTACAAATCCGAAACCTTCTACTGAGCATGTTTGACTTTACACTGAGTGTTTGTCTTTGCCTGTCGATATCATTGTCATCCATAAACTTACTAGTAATGATGTGTCCCAGATATTTGACTTCTTTTACCACTTTTAGAAGCTCACCGTTCAAGAAAGCTGGTGGAATGCTTTTCGGACCCTGCCCATATCTGATGATCAATAGTGCTGTTTATTCGGGTTATACAGCATGTTCATTTAGTGTGCGAACTCTTCACAGATATTTAGGAGGATACGTAGCCCCCTTATCGATGGTGCCATCAAAACCATGTCATCTGCATAATTCACATTGTTGGCACACTGTCCTCCGATATGGCAGCTTACCCCAGCATTGTTTAGCTTGTGGGTGAGTTCATCCATGTACGAGGTGTGTTCAAAAGAAAAGGTGAATTTCGAATTTTTTTGTAAAGTATTTATTTATTCATCAATATCCATTTTCTCCCCTTCAAAGTAATCTCCCTCAGATATAATGCAATTATGCCAGCGCTTCTTCCAATCCTCGAAGCACTTCTGGAATGCGCTTTTCGGTATGGCCATCAGCTCGTTCTTCGATTCTGACTTTATCTGATGGGTGATCGGTGCTGGAATCGAAAAGAGTGCTTTGAAGATATTTGGCTTAATGGATTTATCAGAGCTCCATTGCTCACAATGTGAAGAATAATGAATAAAAAAAATTATGAGAAAATATTGTTATTTTCAAGTCATTTGATTTAACTTATTTTATTATTATGATAGTTGTTTCCTACTTCCATCATTATAAGTGGAATAAGTTGCTTGTGCAATGACGGAGGCCTTAGCTAGCAGAGGATTTAACCCACCATTCCTGGGTGAAAACTCGACGCATTTGTCCTTTCAGCTATTAACTGGTCGTACTGTATATATTGTGCTCGTAGCTTTACAATCCCAGCGTACATACCCGATTTACATACTCGCTCATTCGCATAGGTATGTGCATAGCCAATCAGTCATTAGGTCACGGTCGGTCAAACAGATTTCGAATTTAGTGAGCCAATAGCAGTCTGTAATGGGTGGTATTAGGTTTACTATGAAGGATTGGCTACGAAAGACATTTACATAACATATCATAAGTTTTTTAATCAGGTAATAAAAAATAAAAAATTGTTCATATTTTTTCTTTAGATTTTCATGAAACACCCTGGAGTTTTGCAGTACCACCATGAAACATGGTGTATATATTTTGATAATTTGATTTATGTGCACTTATTTATATGGGTTTCTGCAGCTGCAGAATATCAACTATAATATTAACTTCTAGTGCGCTAAGATTGCCCATCGGATACGCAATATTTGTATCTGTTGGGCTACGGGCTACGCAATATTTGTATCGGATCCGATCCGATGGGCTACGCAATATTTGTATCTGTTGGGCTATGGGCTACGCAATGTTTGTATCGGATACGCAATATTTGTATCTGTTGAACGCCGGCGTATCCGATGGGCAACGTAAAAACATACCTTCTTTTCGTATTCATGTAGAATATAAGTAGCTATTTTGAGGAAACTGCTTATGATAGATATATACATTTTTTATAAATAACCGTACAATTTACAAATTTTGCAAAAAACAAGTAAGTTTTTTTATAACGAAAATAGACTCGGCAGTGCATGGCGGGCCACGCGAAAATTTTTACCCTCGCCACACTACAGAAATATTGTTCGGCATTCCAAAGATTAATTATCTGTTTACAAACTGCGTTTATTATTTATTGGAGAGTCCAAAGCAAGGGCATTTGACTGCTACCTATATAAATACTTAGAGTAATTACTTACTTCAGGTCAAAGTTTGTACTATTTAATAACATTATTAATTTATATTCAATAATATCACTTTCAGCTTTAGTGGTATTCTTACAACAATGCTGCTGATATTTACGTAGAGCGTTTATCTCATTACTCAATTCCATGATAAAGCAATATCTGATAAGCAGAAAGACTTAATCAGAGAATCGAATGAATTTATTCAATGCTTGGTTGATTCGGTATTTGTCCTTCGATCAATCATAAACTTGACACTGAATCACACGGCAGTTACTTTAAACAGTTTGTGGGGTGCACCATTTTCAAGATTATCTAAATAACAATTTTTTTAAATAATGTGATTATTTATATTAAATACTTGAAATATTTTAAAATTATTTTATCAATATCTACAGATTATTGAAAGTGATTAGAAAGTTTTATCAAGATTCCTTTTAATGTGATAGTTTTCTCTAAGTTTTAATAATGTGATCAACAGTAACAATAAATTGTTGATACAAGTAACAAGTGACCTCTAATTAATTTTTTTATACATCGGTTTTGACCAAAATTAATTTTATCTATATCGTTCGGATTAAGATGCCATGTTTATATCTCAGTGATTATGGACTAAAAGTCCACTAATTGATTAAAATATCTCTCTGTAAAATTATTCCTATATATTTGAAAAGATACACTTCTTTTATTCTGCAGCATGACATGTAGTCGTTTTTGCTTTTATTTTGCAAAAATTGTTTATTTAACATGTGAGTAAATAAGACTTATTCATCTATTTCAAAAACCATTTCATGTTTGTGAATTTTAACCTTGACACACCTAAAAATAAATGGCAAATGTGGATTATTGATATATTGCCAATTATTATATTGAGCCATGATTGCCAAAAGATTGTGACTGACAATTTGGCGAAAATAGTGTTTTTTGCCTCAATATTTGGGAATACTAAATTATCACACACAAAATGGATTTTTTGACCCTGTACACTTTATCGTATGTTACAGTGTTCTAAAATTTAGTTTAGGAAAAACATCGCAAAGATCTCTAAAATTATCATAAGTGACTATTAGCGTATTAAAACCAACATGGAGAAAATAGGAGCGCTGAAAAAATACAAAAATACAGCACGGATAACAGAACGTTAATTGTAACGCCTAAAGTTTTTAAGGATGTTTTCAAAAAAAAAATTCAATGTTGGATTCCATCTTCCTAAGAAAGATAAGTGTACTTTATGCCAAAAAAATTAAAAATATGACGGGAGAGGAGCGGGTTTTGGCAATATCTGTCAATTACAGAAATCACATAGCTGATAAAGATAAAAGCATGGAAAACTTTTTGACTGACCAACCGAAAAGTAAAACAGAACCGCTGTCCCTTTGTGTGAGCTTTGATCTGCAGAAGCTGTTAACCACTCCACCAAAACCACCTAGATCACAAGGCCGGGACACTGCACAAAATCAGCCTCTTTACTTGTATGAATCTTTTCATAAATTTTCAACAATTTTCATTGCTTAATTTTTAAAATTTTTTTTTTAAAACATCTTAGTTAATTTTAAAAAAAGAAGTAATTTTTTGGAAGTTCTAATACAAATTACGAGGCCGATTTGATTCAGTGTCCCGAACTTTTGATCTAGGTGGTTTTGACTCCACATGGGAATAGTATTTATGAGAGCGAAACAAATAATGGGCATTGTCATCTCTGGGGTGAAGCTGATTGGAAGCGTGGATGCAATAAAATTATTAATATACTTTTTAATTATTTGCATACCCTAGAAAAAGAAAAGAAATTTAATGATATTATCCTGTACTGCAATAGTTGTGCTGGTCAAAATCTGAACAGAGCTGTGCTTTCGAGATATGCGAGAACTAATCCTCAAAATTATTACATAACACTGATGATACATGACGAATTTCGTGATTGGAAATCCTTTTCAATAAATAAATAAAATATAAAATTAAATTTAACGAACACAGAAGTCCTTAATTTAAACAGGGCTACCCTAATATTGATCTCAAATACGGATTTTTTATGATAACCGGGTAGATGTTATCGATGCAGACCGTATTATTAGACCCTGTCAAAGTTGTTCAGTTATCGATTCCGTGCCAGTAAAACCGTATGAAGGAAGACTGCAAGTATCGAAAGAAAAATACAATGATATATTCTTTTTTTTATTTTAATTATATATATAGAGATTATTATTTCTATATGTATTTTCTTATATTTACTGTGAAATTTACTAAACACTGTGTAATTATGTATTTTTTGGTTTATAATAATATTAAAATGACCTGAAAAAATTATGTGAAAATGGCATAATTCCATTTGGTACTAAAGCAGCCAAAATCAGACAAGGATGATGCAAATGTTTAACATTGTTTAGTTGATCTTGTTATTGTTCGGTAAATTACCAGAAACTTTTACATTATTTTACATTAGTTTGGTACATCAATGTTCATTAGTCAATTTTATTTAAAAAAAAGAGGTTTTGAAATCTAAACTCACTATGATAATGATAATCATTACTGAAATTTTCTTTTATATTAATCAAAATGCAAAGTTATTCAATAAAAAAAAAATGTTTTAAAAAGAATCATTGATATTAGATATTTTTTTTATACCTACCTATTGCATTCATGTTTGCGTTGTAGGTCAAGTAAATAAAGCATGTGCGTATTCCTTACAGCGTTTTATTTCAAACAGAACATACACCTACCAAAAGATGTACTAAAATGTATGTTTTTGTATAGTTAAATAATAATGTATGATGAATATTCATATTTTAAGTCCATTTTGTATGATGCGCAAAACATCGTAAGCGACAAAGATTAACAAATGTATCACCAAATAGTCAGGCAAAACAACGTAACCGTCATTTATCCCGAAGCAGCGTAAATGAAACTTTTTCTGTAATGTAAGGTTGATAATAATAACAACAATAATAATAATAATAATTGGACGACTTGCATAGCGCCGTTTTTGTGAAAAATCTCCTCATGGTATTGATAAAATAAACATTTTTGCTATAAAGTTCGGCACTCAAAATATATTCCTTAAAAAAGGAGAAGAAAAAATCGTCTCCTATAAAATTTCATTTTTGTCGGTTACGATCTTTTAGCGATCATGGCTCGATATCGTACATTTAGTGAATTCTTATAATTATTTTTGGTAATATGATGCATTGTAAATAGGAAGGACATAAATATGTATTTTTTTCTTTCCTCAATTTCTTTTTGCTAAACTTTTTTTCCTGGATGATGATTAATTAAAAATATATATTTCTTACTCTTTCCACGTTAAGTAATAATTAAGTTTTCCTACTCTTCTTTTTTCAAAAATTTGCCTGCCCACATTAAACCCGCATTCTACACTGATACCAATATACCAAAGTAAAATACTAAAAAAACACTAAAGATAGGGATCATAAGTTAAGCCACTCGGACATTTACAAACTATGTTGCAATGATTGTACTTCGTTTTACATAGGAAAGACATCCATCCCGTAATATTAATATTAGAATCACAGAACACTTAAGATGTTTAAATAACAATCATTTTTAAGAGTTTGCCAATCGTCTCATTTCAACCGATCATAATATTTTTAATAAAGATACCGGTGTGCAAATTCTTAATAATAAAGGCAAAAAATTAGATAATTTAGTAGAAGCACTTGAAATTAGAAAATCCCTAAATATTAATCGTAAGTATATTGAATAACCAAGTAAATTTATCTTATAGTCCTCTTCTAGATATTTTTCCAGTGAGCCTTTGTTCCTCCCAAAAAAACCCTAATTGCACCTTCCCCTTTGGTCGCCTCCTATTCCAACACCTAAATATTTATCTATATCTGTCATTATTTTGTATCTTGTGTTAGTTTTAATATAGTCTTGATGAAGGACGGGTATTTCCAAAACCGATCAATCAAATATTAAATTGAAGTGGTTTTAAACAAATCTATCAAAGTAGGATTATTAATGCAAGCAAGACTGAAATTATGTGGATTGCATAGTTCAATTGTAGTTTCTTGTGTTCAAACTATTCTATTAAATTCAGTATGTTGTCTTGACACAATTTATTTAGATAAATGTGTTATTTCAATGAGTACTCATCTTGGCAATACAGTAAAATCTTGTTTATTTTATCTAAGGTACTTAAAACTTATAAGAAAGTATCTGCTAACACTCTCAGTAAATGCTCTTATCATCTCCAGGCAGGATTAATTACTGTATTAGTTTATACTCCCTTACTGTACGGCATCATCAGTAAAATCTATATTTTAGGGGTTGCCTTTGAGTCATAGAAAGAGTTCAGTTTAAAATTTGGCTTATGATGTATAACCAGAGCATAACCACTGACCGGTCAGTGGTTGAGTTGGCATCGTGTCTGGGTCTCACCCAGGCGTCGTGAGTTCAATTCCTCGGCTGTCCTCCTGATGGTAGTAGGAGATTTTAAAATGTTGTCAGATTATTCATAACTTGGGAATGTGTGTTTATTTAAAAAAAAAAAAATAAGACACTGAACTCATACATTATTATACTTGGCTGATCTCTGTGTGAGGATCAGTCTTACCCAAAGACAACTCACTAGTTGAACCTTATAATAAATTTGGGGACAGAAAATTAGGTCCACATTCTTGGAATGAATTGACATTAAAGGTTTATAAAAAAACGTTTATTCATAGAAAGCTTCAATAAGCATTATGTGAAACATCCTTGATCTGGTTTAATTTCTAAATGGAGCTATGGAAAATTATCCAGTCAATATATTAATTTATATCCTTACCATCAATGCGGTTTTTGCCGCTATGTATTTGTTATCACGTATTTAATCAAAATTTTAAACACAGTACAGATTAACTGTTTACATGTATGGAAATTCTTGAAATATCATGTGCAACCTTTGTACGAGGTTTGTTCAAAAGAAAAGGTGAATTTCGAATTTTTTCGAAAAGTATTTATTTATTCATCAAAATCCATTTTCTCCCCTTCAAAGTAATCCCCCTCAGATATAATGCACTTATGCCAGTGCTTCTTCCAATCCTCGAAGCACTTTTGGAATGCGCTTTTCGGTATGGCCATCAGCTCGTTCTTCGATTCTGACTTTATCTCATCAATTGCGGCAAAACGCTTTCCTTTCATTGGTCTCTTCCTGATTGGGCCTTGGTTTCGACATCATAACCATATACCCACGTTCCATCGCCAGTTATGACCCTTTTTTCGCTGCCACACGTTTCATGCCCAAAACATCCGAGAAAATTGCATGGCATGAGCCAATTGATATGCCAACATCCTCTGCAACTTCCCTAATAGGAAACTCCAACTTCCCAACTCCAGGACGCTCATCGTCATTAACATCTTCTCGGCCTTCTGTAAAGTGCTTGTACCACTTATAAACACTTTTTTGAGACAAAGTAGACTCGCTGAATGCCACAGTCAACATTTTAAGTGCGTTGGAGCACTTTATTCCATTTTTAACGCAAATTTTAATACATTCTTTGATCCATTTTTTTCAAAAGTAAAAAATCGAACACGCAAAAACGTGACTAACCTTTCCAGTTGTCAAAAACAAACCACTAATCCAAAATGGCTGATAATGCTAACATATGATAAACATATGTGTACCAACATAACAAAAAAAAAATCGATAATCGAATGTACACAGCCTGCCAAAATTCAAAATTCACCTTTTCTTTTGAACAAACCTCGTATATTTGAATTGAGAAGTAAATGAAATCAGCATTTCAAATGCAGTACAGATTACCTACATATACATTTGGAAATTCTTACAATATCATGCGTTTTTTCACCTTTGGGCGTGTGAATTTCCCATGTCTATATATTGGATAAAGAACTAAATATCATCCATTCTATCTTTGAATTGAGAAGTTAATTAATTGTCAACCTCTGTAGCTTTGAATTGAGAAGTAAATTAACTGTCAACCTTCGTAACTTTGAATTGAGAATTAAATTAACTGGCATCCTTTGTAGCTTTGAATTGAGAAGTAAATTAACTGTTAACCAGGTTGCTGTGGATGTTGCTCGGCGCTGCGGCCGCGCTACAAGCGCTTGGTGGACAACATCTTCCCGGTGAACCCTCACGATGGGCTCGTCAAGTCCAACATGGAGAAGCTCACCTTCTACTCGCTGTCCAGCCCCGAGAAACTGGACCGCATCGGAGAGTACCTCTTCCAGAAGGCCAGTCGGGATATCTACAGGAAGAGAAATGGGTGAGTTACGATTGTTTATTTTTTTATGGGCTCCATAATCCATCCGAGGTGATTTATTTATTAAACGGAGTGTTGCCAAATAGTGTGTTTTTTTTTATGGAGTGCGGGACACTTAACATTAGCAAAACACTTTATTTTATTAGTTCAAATATAACCACGCATTGGGCTTTCACATTGTAAGCAATTAATAAACATATCAGTAAACTTCATCATTTCACTTAATTTTAACAAGCAATTACATAATGAATCTAACTTAAATTGTCTCTTTGTTTTCAATTGATAATTTATGGAACTCTTTTACATTTTCGATTGAATTTTTATTATTTTTCAATATCGACATGGTTAGTTTATTTATTCACAAAAATAAAGAATGGTTTAAAAAACTTTGTGCTTTTAAAAATAATAGCTTGGTCTTAAATTCAATGTTCAATGTTAAATAGAAAATATATTATCTGTAACACACGTCGGATAACTGTCTAAGTCAGCCAATCCGACATTATTTATTATTTGGTCTTGAAAATCAATCATTGTCTCTAATTGTGGATTATTCTCACAGCCTGGTTATCATCGCCATGGAAGCTATAGACCAACTCCTGGTTGCCTGTCACGCACAATCTCTCAACCTGTTTGTTGAAAGTTTCCTGAAGATGGTGCAGAAACTTCTTGAATCTACAGATCCACAGCTGCAGATACTGGCAACCCAGAGCGTACGTCATCTCCTTTTCATTTCATAGTCTCGCTGGCTCTGAGCAGTTGAGACTCTGTGCGTTAATACATTTGTCACCACATAAGGTGCTGATGATTGAAAGATTTCCCGGCCATGGAACGGTTGAATTTGTGACACCTCAGTTCGAGAATATTATGCATGTGTCACTAAGCCTTTCCATCATACGATTTAAGATTAAATATTGCAATTTAAAAATGATGTCACAAAACCAATGACATAACTAATATGTACAATTACATGAATATGATCTAAAAACACTCTGTAATCTGAACTTTTGACTGGAATGGCTTTATCAGTACACAATAATTTACTAATAAGTACATGGTAATTTCCCTATTTTGCTTTAATTTATATAATGTTATTGTTCTGATAACGGGTCATTCATATGACTCACTCTTTCCTAAATTTGTATCCTACTTTTTTAGTTTATTGTATTTCACATTATGCATGCAAAGTGATTCATTCTTATTTATTGTGTTTGTACACCTGTTTAATGTAAATTTTGTATATTTCAGTTTGTGCGGTTTGCAAACATCGAGGAGGACACTCCATCCTATCATCGCCGATATGATTTCTTTGTGTCCAAATTCTCGGCGATGTGTCACAGCAACCACGCTGACAAGGTCACGAGGGATAGTCTTCGACTTGCTGGCATCAAGGGTCTTCAGGTAATGAACCGTGTCCCTGTTGATCATACTGTTAATTTTATTATTACGTTTTACTCAATTTATTAACAGAATTTTGTATTATTTTCAGGGTGTCGTGAGGAAGACGGTTTCAGATGATCTCGTAGAAAACATTTGGGAGGCACAGCATATGGAGAAAATTGTTCCATCTCTTCTATACAACATGCAGGTTTGTTCACTTCTAATTTCATCACGCCATTTTCCATAGGGTTAGGCAGACAGGTAGTCACATAACTTTTGGAACACACTTCGTGCTTTCTTTTGTATTCATACATCTATTCATACTTATTCTGACTCTTGACGTGACACGATTCAAGTATTTAATTACCTTAATCTTTCCATGTCATTCAGGGTCATTTCTGACTTTTTCTTTCATACACTTGTGCATCATATCGTTACCGTTCAGGCAAAAGTCACCAACCCTGAAAAAGGCAGTTTTGAGTTGATGTCACCCAAAGCGTAAAATTATTTTCTTTAACCACTTCATGCTTTTGAACGAGCAGTGTTCGCGGGCGGCGCATGTGTCGTATCGTGCCAACCCGAGCACTACTCGCGTGTTTCGACTTGTTCGACCCTCAACTGAGTTCGCCAGTTGCCACTTGACCCTCTTGGAGGTTTGAACCGGGTTATTATTCAAAAAGTAGGTAAGAAAACATCAGTTTTTTTTTTCATTAAATTTCGCAATAACAATACGTGTTTACAATATACCGGATAAAATTTTGTCTGGTATGTCTCGTTTAGTATTTTACATTAAATACTAAACGAGATGACGCAGGAACAAACTTGACGTAAACGAATGTTTTGTGGGTTTCTGGTATAGTTTTTTTGTACCCGAACGTATGGGATACGGCTTGTTGGGTTCGGGCCTTAATATAGCAGCCGTATCACGTACATTCGTACGGATAGGGCGGTTAATTGGCATTAATTAATTAATAGAGTGAAACTCTTTTATAAGGTTTTCCAAGGGACTGGGAAAAAAACTTTTTATACACGAAAACCTTATATGCTGGATAAATTTGACCATTTTTCAAATTCAGCCTTCAGGAGACTGAAAAAATCAACCTTCTTAAACATGAAAACTCCTTAAGTTGGAACTTCTTAAACGAGTTTCAATGTATTATCCTTTTTAGTAGAGCATTGTTACACAAAACTCTTATAAAATATTTGACATATTTAGAATGGTTAAAAACACCAAATCACCTGTTTACGGGGAAGCCTTTTAAATTCTTCAAATTGTTTTGTGAACTGTATACTAACTATTTTTAAATGAATACAATATGTTTACAGGTGAGTCTATGCTTATAATATGCCATACAATGTAAAACAATTGTATCATAATGTGGATCAGTCTAGTCAAATTCTTGAAATTGTATATTTATAATTTTCTTTCAGAACTGTCAGTACGAGAAAGCCAGCGAAGGGGGCATCACCGTTGTGGAAAGTGGTGAGGGCAGTCAGGATAGCACCCCACCAGCCCTGGCCGAGGCCTGTCTGAGGGAGCTGGTCGGACGGGCCAGCTTTGGACACATCAAGAGTGTGCTCCGACCCGTGCTCAAGTAAGGAAACAAGCGGACCTTTTACTCTATATCAATCAAAATTATAATATTTATCATTTATGAAGACAGTATATTCCAGGTTTCTTATTATTCATTACTTTAAATGCTGTAATGTCTACAAAGTATATAATTGCATTTTTCTTTTTCAGGCATTTCGATCTTCATAAGTTGTGGGTGCCCAATGATTTTGCCATCCATACTTTCCGCATAATCATGTTCTCAATTCAGGTAATATTAAGTTTTTGTATTTGCTATAAAATTTTATGTAAATGACTAGAAAAATCAGAACCATTGGCTCTATTCAATGATTTATTAAAATTAATAGATGTATATGTATTTGAAAAACTTCTAAACAAGTGAGGGCATATTATTCAATAATAAAAAAATATACAGTAAAACCCCTATTTTACGTTTTTCAAGAGACTGAAAAAAAAAACTTAAATGGAGGGAAAATGTAAATCGGGGGAAATGAAAAAAACAACTTTTTTTTAAAAAATAATCTTTGTTAATTTGTTTGGTTGAAAAAACAATACATATTTTATTTTTTATAAAAAAAAAATCATGTAGGTAGATTAGTTGAGTATTGAAAAAAACATTTAATTTTTTTTATTAAAAAATCATATTTGTTGAATTTTTTTGTATTGAAAAAATATTTCATATATTATTAAAAAATCATGTAGATTAGTTTGTTTAATTTTTTTTTCTCTAATTCTTTTTCAATTGTATATATACATTTAAAAGTTTCGTTTTGAACGCCACAAATGTGACAACTACGCCGGCGCATTGTCATGTGCGCGTCGAATCACGGCACAGATAGCTAAAATTGAAAGTGGGCGGCCAATCACGGCGTTTCGCGCCGTACGGCTGACCAATCACGGCACGACAGATAAACATGTCTTCTGCGCCGACTCATTGTCAAGCGCGCGTATCACACATTTTGAATATTTTCGACCTTTATTTGCGGGAAAAAAAACGTAAAAATCGGGTAATAAATGTACTAAAATACATCGGGACTGAAATAATAACACGTAATTGGCGGGAAAACGTTAAATCCGGGGACGTAAAATACGGGTTACACTGTACATTATTCTTACTGCCCCTGTTTTACATTTGAAATTTTATTTTATCAACTTACCGTATATCAAATCGGTTTCAATAAAGAAGTATTTTGTTGTTTACCAACAATTGTTTGATATTAACACCTTCACTTCTGCCGTTTCTATACCCCTCAATTGTATTCTTATCAGGGACCATATTATTTTAAGTGTGTAACTTTTTTATCTAGGCTCAGTACTCCTACACGGTGGTAGAGACCCTAATGACTCATCTGGACGATGACCGCAAGCCATCGGAGCTGGTGGCTACCCTGAACGTGACCAACAGGCCGGGCGCCACGGGGCGCGAGAGTACCAAGGTGCGCACAGCTGTGGCCGAGGTGCTGGCTAAGATCATCGCCATCGCAGCCGGAGAGAGCGTCGGACCCTCGGTGCTGGAAATCATCAATTGTCTGCTGACCCATCTTAGGGCTTCCGTGACCCGCGATTCTGAAGTAAGATATTGTTACATCTAGGTACCTAGAAGACAGCTGAGATATCACTCTTCAGAATTAAAACATTGGTTGAACTGGCTTGAATCATGTTTAGTGTTCAGATTTGAATGGCCAGGTACTTTTTCATTCATCTATTTTTAGCCTCACAATATTTCCTAAACTGGGAATGCCGTCCCTCTGGCAGTTGGAATTGTTGTGGGGTAGCAATCTAACTTGGACATCTTCATACACATATTGCATAGATATTTGTACGGATATGGCATAATACGGCCTTCATGGTCGAGGGGTAAGGCTCTCGACTATGAATCCGAAGGTTCTAATCTCGGCATGCGCAAGTAAATTTTATTTAATTAATTTGTACTGTTGTACAGAGTGGAAGATACTCTCAGTATCGTCCTGGTGAAAGACCACCATTCAGAATTGAAACGTTGCTTGAAATGGTTTTTAGCCGTGTTTGGTGACCAGATCTGAATAGCCAGGTATTTCCCCACCTTCCTCTTACCCTTCCCCTTCCTCTCCCCAATTTCTTCAGCCTCGCAACATTCCCCAATTGGGGATGCCATAATCTCACTGGTACCAGACAGTTGGGACTCTTGAGCGGTATTCATATAAAAAAATTATATTTTTTATGATGCTCCAGCAATACAGAAATTTTGATAAGAAAGCTAACTTAACCACCTGTGCTGTAGCAATGCTGGAACGACACTCTGACATTTATAACTGTAGTGCGCCAGTGATGCCGGAGTGGCATTTGCAAGCAATCCACCCGATTTGATTCGATTTTATAGTATTTTGAACATTAAGAAATGCTCCCGGCATACTAAAATATATTTTATTTTCCTCGCAATTAAATAATGTGTATTTTAATATTATTCGATCTTGTCGTTTCGTCACGTGCAAACATATTTATTTTTTCTGTGAAGAGTGTATTGCTATTGTGAAAGCGTCATCGACCTTTTTGATGACGATTTTCGATGTCTCGTTACTATGTATATTTATTTAAAGGAAAACGTCATATTATTTTATTTTTTTATTGTGAAGGACATTTCAGCTAGCTCAATTGCAACAAGCGATTTTACCACTGGCACACGAGGGGATTTGTTTATGGCTGGACTTGGCACTCCAGAGGTTAAGCTTTAGTAATTTTATCCATTTAAATGGTAGTTTTTTCTTGTTTTAACTTCATTTCAACTTACAAATTGATTTTTTTTATGCATAAAGTTATTTTTCATTAATGTTCTGAAATCCATTTTCCAGAGTGAAACTGATGAAAAGCAATATCAAGAAGCCTTGATTAACGGCTTGGGAGAGTTTGCCAACCACCTCCCCGACTACCAGAAGATCGACATCATGATGTTCATCATGTCCAAGATTCCGTACCAGCCGGGCGGCGGCGGCAAGCAGCACAAGCCCAAGAAGGGGGACATCATGCTGCAGAGCATCCTACTCAAGAGTTTGCTCAAGGTAAATTACTTTAAATTAACTGTTTCTACAAAGAAAATAACTAGAAAGTAAAAAATGGACAAATATACCAACAAAAATTCTTCCTAATTGATTGTTTATTCCATAACGTGTATAAATAATTACATATATAATTTGACTAGGTCGGAAGCAAGTATAAGACAACTCAACTGAGCAAGGCTTTCCCAGTTTCATTCTTGGAGCCATTACTCCGCATGGCAGGAGCCCCGAGCCCTGAGACCAGAATCCTGGTGCAGCGGATTCTTCATCAGCTCATTGATAGGAGGAGCAATCTGGACAGACTGAGCATCATGAGGTATCTAATCCAATCATATTATGTCACTAGAATCAATTCGAGGCCTATAAAACTTATCTTAAATTTATAGTAGGTAAATGTAATTCAACAAGTACCCTCGAGGTGATTTTACCACCAAAACAGCGCTATAGAAATAATCCATTTATTTTTATTATTAACATCGAAGAAGTGTTGCTATCGTTTATTTTTTCACTACGCCATAATCTTTTCATAATATTTAGTGCTATATTTTGCAAAAAATTGAGGCAAAACTTAAATAATCATTTTGAATGCCTTTTGTTTGGCTATGTACGCTGAAAAGTTACATTATAACTATGTATGTATTTCTACTTTCAGCATACAGGTTGCAGAGTTGGATTTGAATCTGGAGAAATCATCAAGGCCTGATTTAATATTCATGAACAAGCATGGACCTGCCATGTACTCCTCCCTCTATGAAGGTAAAACAGTTTGAACCTATCTATGTATTTAACATGCCTGAATTAAAGAATGCATGCATTTGATTTTAAAATGATTTAAAATTGCACCCTTCATTTTGTTTAAATCGGTTCTCTTTACTTGTTCAGGCCTGCAGATCGAAAACAATACAGCAGAAAACATTGAGGCCATCTACACAACACTGGCACTTCTATCTGTTGAACTGGCTTCAGAAGAGACTGTATGTGATATGCTGCAGTTTGTTTTGGGGTAAGTTCATCATATTTACGAAAATGTTTTGAACGACTTTTGTTCAGCAAGTAAAAAAGAATTACATTTTCCTACATATTTATGACAAGTTACTACATATATACATATGTATTTCAGATCTCTATTAATGATTTTTTTTGTATTTTCCAGAGTTCAACACTTGGCTCTGACAAACCCAGCCTTATCCCGCTCTAGGCGTTACCAACTGCACGCTCTATCTGCAGCTCTGCTGGCTCTCATTCCACACACTCTTCAGCTATCTGCTCTGGACGATTATGCTAAGAAGGTCAGTTCACTCAGTGTTTCTTATCTTACAAAATTTCTTTAACGATCAATAGAAAATTAAGGTGTGGTAAGATAACTCTGTGCTCTTAATTAAAATGCTGGTCGTATGTAATACCATGTTTAATATTTCACTGCAGATTATCGAAGCCAGAATTAACGATGCTTCCCATCTCCTGCCATCTCTGTCTGACGAATATGAGGATTGCGAATCTCCATCGAAGATGCCATATTTGATGATTGACCAGGTATACTATATATTCACCATATTACTAGTGCTCTTGAGGTAATAATTCTCATAAATGGCATATAAATTAGCCTAGAATTATTACTAAACAGTGATTCTTATCGACCCACACGAAAGTCCAAATGAAGTAATTTACATTTTTATTGCCATTAACTCAACAACAATATAATTTATTGACATTTCAGATGGCCCTCTGCGACTGTCTGAAAGCTTCGGGAATTGATGCGTCCCGTCTTCAGGCTGCCAGCCCCTACACAGGCGGCTCTGCCATGCACCACCTCGGCCATCCCAGACACAGCTGGGTGGAAACTGGTAAGGCCCATTGTTCCACTCTTCAACATTTTAAATGCTTTAAGATATGTACGAGAGCTGTCCGTAATATAAGGTCTCCGATGATTTTTCTCAGGGTAAAACATTTTTATTTGCATTAACACATACATTTATGGAAAACTTGGGCTTTTTCCTATTTTTCTACATAATCACCATTGCGATCGATGCATTTTTGCTTGCGGTGTACCAACTTTTTTATGCCTGTGTCATAGAACTCTCCCATTGCGTCGCGCAGGTAGCACACGACATCTTCTTTCAGCTCCTCGTCGGTACTGAAATTCATTCCACCCGGGTGTCTCTTCAATTTAGGGAAGAGATAATAGTCACTTGGGGCTATGTCCGGACTGCATGGGGGGTGTGTGACAGTATGCCATCCAAATCGGGCGATGAGAGCGATTGTTGCACGGGTGGCGTGGGGACGAGCGTTATCATTATGCAAATGCACTCCCTTCATCAGCATGCCCCTTCTGTTGTTTTGAATTGCGAAGGTTCTTCAAAGTCTGACAGTAGCAATCAGCGTTTATTGTTGTGCCAGTAGGCATGAACTCGCACAACAATAACCCTTTCCTCTCCCATAACGCAATCGCCATCACTTTGCTGTCCGGCACGCTTTTCATCATGGACGTCTGTTTTTAATTTCTCTGCACCATTTGCGCACATTTCTCGCGCTCATACACTGTTTTCCGTACACTTCACGTAACCGAGAATGAATATCTACCGGGGTTTTGTTCTTTGCACAGAAAAAACTAATTACAGAGCGTAATTCACACCTAGCGTGTGCGGCGAGTGGAAGTTCCATCGCGAATGGCTGCCACGCTGAAGCTGATTTGGAGTGGGGGAACCAGGCTACACGCCAGTGTTGCCGGATCACACATAAAATCATTCCTCGCGACCGCAGCACCTTGGAGACTTTATTTTACGGATTGCCCTCATACATTCAAATGGTAAAAATAATTTAACTAAAACATTTTTTATTAATATTAATTGTATTGTGGTTGGTTTCAGGTCACGGACGTGATAGCATTACAGATCTGTCGACCAATCAGAACACAGACGTCGATAGTGTCAATAGTTCACCAGGAGTGCAAAGAGTAAGAGGGTTATTTTCTCATTAAATGTCATTCTTACGTTATTTAAACTGCACTTTTCACTGAAATACCTTCAAAATCATTCCCAACTCTAGAGAAAACTTTATGAACTTTATGTGTTGTCAAATCTGACAAGATAAATCTTCAGTCTTTTGACTTCTTCATATGGTGGAGGAGAGTTGGAAGAGTTCATATCAGGACACTGAGGTTATTTAGCTAATCGACTGCATCGAGAGTTACTTGGCAATCAACACGGATGTCCCCGGGATTTTTAGTCTTTTGCTTTTTGACTAATTAAATTGTATCACTATTTTGACGAGTTTAATTGACGGTGTAAAGAGAAAATAACATATTCCTTAGAATTGATAGTAATTACACCATGTATTTTGGTGAGTTTAATTGACAGTGTAAAAAGAAAATACCATATTCCTTAGAATTGATAGTAATTACACTATGTATTTTGGTGAGTTTAATTGACGGTGTAAAGAGAAAATACCATATTCCTTAGAATTAATAGCAATTACACTATGTATTTTGGTGAGTTTAATTGATGGTGTAAAGAGAAAATACCATATTCCTTAGAATTGATAGTAATTACACTATGTATTTTGGTGAGTTTAATTGACGGTTTAAAGAGAAAATACCATATTCCTTAGAATTGATAGTAATTACACTAAGTATTTTGGTGAGTTTGATTGACGGTTTAAAGAGAATATATCATATTCCCTAGAATTGATAGTAATTACACTATATATTTTGACTATAGCAGAAGCCACCGCCGTCGGAGCTGACGTTTGAGTGCATGAGGCGCGTGCTGGCTGACTCGGGCGAGGCTCGAGGCAAGGAGCAGCAGGAGAGAGAGGAGCACGCGCGCAAGCTTGCGCAGACCTTCCGCACGGCGCCTTTCAGCGAGCTGCAGACTATGACACAGCCAAAGGTAACAAATATATTGATACCCCACCCTCCGAGCTGATGCTGCTATAGTAGCCTCTTCATTAACAGCGAGAGCTGCCATCTTTCCATAGTATCTATACCCCACTCACTGACACAATTTTTCCAAAATTTACCTGTAGAATTCATTTGACATGTTTCAAAATTATACATAAATATATGTACTATACATACATATCATTATTGATGATGAAACCCTTGGAGGGTCTTGGCCTATTCTAGAAAACACCTCCACTTTTGCCGCTCTTCTGCTGTCTACTCTAGTTTCTTATTCTTATCAGTGTTTACCACCACTAGCTACCTAAGTTTAGGCCCCCAAACACTTCTTCTTCCTGCAGCAGACTTATTATTAGCTAAAAATATATACATTTTATAAATTACCGTATTGGCTTAATTACGGTATATGTATTTGTTTTATTGATTATATTTTACTTACAGCACGACCTCCAGCACAAGCTGTCAGAGATCTTCAACTCGCTGGACTGGGAGCCCCCGGTGGCGGTGCACGAGCACTCCCCATCCAGCTCCTCGCGGCAGAGTTCCCCGCTAGCCCGCACCAGCAGCATCCGCAAGAGCTTCCGCGGCCACCAGCAGAACGTCCCCGCTTACGAGAAGTACTTCCCCGAAATGTTTCTCTACTAGCTAGCTCACTGATATCCCAAATGCAACCGGTGAATTCTTCTAGCGAAATAAACTACTAATCAATTGGAACCTTTGTATTTTTACTCAGTATTACGATTAATCATGGCTTATCCGAGTGTAGTTTGCACAAACGCAAACGTAGGAATGATAATTTCGGATTGAAACAATTATTACATATTAATCGCTTGACATTTTCGAAAAGTTGATTTACTTTATGACCAATTTGTAAGCTCCCAGTTTGATGAAATAACTTTTTTGTATTATTGACGGCCTCCGTGATTAAGTGGTTACAATCCTCGGATACAAATCTGGAGGTTGTGGGTTCAAATCCTGGCATGCGCAAGTAAATTTTATTTGATTAATTTGTGTTATTTTACAATTTATTCATATAAAATAATATATAGTATATTTGCGGCATGTTCCAGAGTGGTAGATATTTTCAGCATCACCCTGGTGAAAGACCACCACTCAGAATCGAAACGTTGCTTGAAATGGCTTTAGCCATGTTCGGTGACTAGATTTGAGAAGCCGGGTACTTCCCACCTTCCATCTACTACCTTCAGCCTTCCCTAATTGGGGATGCCAAAGTCTCACTGGCTCCAGACGGTTGGGACCAGTTGGGACTTTGTGCGGTACTCACATAAAACATTGTAATGCATATGAAACTGTTATGATGTAATCCACAAATATTTAGCTGTCTTCTTTAATATATACCGTGTTCTTATCTATTTCATATTGATGAAATATTAAATTATTTAGATTGTAATTAAATTAACTCCAAAATCCTCAGTGTTCTGTTGTATGAGATATAACATTATGTACGTAGAAAGGCTTCAGTAGTGCTTGCTCGGCTGTTTGTTGGAAAGGGATTGTGATCAATTCGCTATAGACTTGAGAAATCCCTAATTATTGCATATACTAAAGATTATTGACAAAATAACCTAAAAATAAAACGGTTTGGGATATTACTTACACAGGTGAAGTAATTCTAGAAATTTTTTGGGTGAACAATTTGAATTAAAATCATATTTGGTTTTGCACATACATAAAAATGTAGTCGGCGATTTAACAACCAGTACATGTAGTAGTAGTGTAGGAGACCCAATCAATGTTTAAAAAAGAAGATAATTGCCTTATGTTTTTCATAACAATGAAGTGTTTCATTTCTATTTTTAAAACTTTGATTGGCAATCCTGCACAATTTACAAAATGATGATTCAGTCACTTAGTTCTTTCCATCGTGTAATTTTTTGTGTAAATTTATAATGCAGTAATATTATGTACCTTGTTTGATAAAGTTTCTGGGAATGAAGCTTTGTAATAATACTACAAACAAAGTAAAATAAGATCCTTTTAAAATTTTGTTGCAACAAACTTTAAAAAAAGAGTGCTTATTTTGACACCAACACAAGAATGTAGTTATCAAGAAAAATGTGATTTAGACCTCCATCTTCCTTCGTAATGTGGAGAGGCTAGAGATATTCTTGCACAGATTTAGAAGAAAATTATCATGAAAATCGAGTGTCTTGGGAAATTTGTAAGTTTATGTTACTTTGTAAACCATGGTATAACTTTACATTAAAAACCAAATCTTAAGGGCAGCACAAATGTTTTGTAATACAAACATGCTACATTTTTGATGACCTGTTGAGATTTTGAAAATTCCTTATTTTGTCATCTCTTCCGCCCTCATTGTACATAAGTAAAACGATGTTACTTTACAGAAGTAAGAATTTGATGATACAAATAGATAAAATGTTATTAATTTATTAAATTTGTAATTAACAAAAATATTAAATGAATAGCAATATTAATAGACTTTAATGTGTTCACGAAAGTTAATTAGGTATAAGGCTCCATTTTTTATAATTCTTGTGCTTATTTTGAAGCATCGAGAGCATTTGGAAAGAAAATCTTTTAATTAAAAGCAATTCTAATAATATACTCTACCCAGGTGATTTTTCTAAATTACCAAATATATAATAATAATATATACATATGTAAGCATATAAATTTTTCATGCTTACTCAAAGCTTGAGGCAATTTAGCAATGTTTTTTAGAATAATCATTTAAAAAAAATTGTAGAATATTTTGTTGGTTTCGAATATGATTAATTTTTAAGTTCGTGGATAATTATTTGATTATACATATCTAATCCAGGGCAGAAGTGGTTTTAGATGTTGTAGTTGATAAGGAACAAGTTGATATTGTATTATTAACATGAAAATTTAATAAAATATTTATGTAGCTTCAAGATTTTTTTATGTTGATAAATGATAAACTAACTGCTTCCCTATTTAATGTATGTGAATAAAAAAATACTGGAGAAAGAAAAATATATTATTATGTATATTGGAAAATAATAAATAATAATAATATGAAAAATGCAATATCATTAACATATTAGAAGGACTAAAAGAGAAGGGAATCTATAACTATTGAAGAATGAAAAGGGACTTTAGACAGAATATAGAAAGTATTGAATTGGATTTTATTGAATTTGTTGGACAGAAAACCCAATTTTATCATTATGCATTTATTTAAAATTGTCTTAAGTTATTTTGAAAATACTTTTTGCCCGCTTTAATTAGTTCAAGTTTTGCTATACCCACGAGTGGAACTGATTTTTGATTTTGAACTATGTAATTTATCGTGAAAATAGAGCGCTTAAGAATGAGTTATCATGTCGGATAGAAAGAAAAGATTATGATGTGAAATATGGAATCAAATCCATGCCTAAAAAACCTCTTGAGATGTTTATAAAAACAAAAACATAAAACTCCATACAAAATGTACCTTATGTTACGACTGTCGGGACACTGCGTTGATAGACACAGGATGGACCACGATCACTTATAAATAAACAAAACTGCTATATCGGCGCTAGTCCAAAATCGGTGCTTGGTGATACGCGCATGGTCAAATGTGAATTCGTAAGTGCTCCATCTGCTGAGTAAATTTTGAACTCACGCGAAACAGTGCACTCTTGATTTCGACATTCCTTTTGAAATATGATTTTGTTTTCAACAAAATTGGTCAGCATCGTGATGCTTTTCCGAACATTCTGGCGAGTGGTAAAATTTAATATTTTAGAGCGCTGTATTTTGCTGTACCAACCTTGCGATACGGCCACATACGAATGGTAATTTCTTGCAAAGAGTTAAGATCTAAAAATTAATTTTTTATATATTCCATTTGAACGTACGTATCTATTTCGACAAGAAACTTTAGGCAACACAATAAAATAATTCATTGTGAAATTGCTTAACTTAGAAAATGTTACTCCCCATAGAATATAAGACTAAAAATATAAACATGTTACATTATTTGTGGTCAAATAATGACTCTCTAACATTGTTTATATTTTGTGCAAGATAAGCATTTTGATAATTCAATTTTTAATTATTAATTATTTTTATTAAGATTTAAAAACCTCATTTTAATATTTAATCATTGTAGAAAATAATATTAACATAACCTAAATGAAATATGAAAACGGAAAAAATGACAGAAAATAAGAAGATTTCGGGCACATCTAGGACTCGAACCCAGGACCTCTGCCTGTATGTTGTAAAGATAGCTGCCAATAATATGGGATAAAAAATGGAGAATAATATTAACAAAACTTAATTTTAGATATGATATTGATGAAGATTGTATAAATTGAACTGGTCTCATTAGCTAAGTTGGTTAAGCGGTTGCCCCGGATTCAAGTCCCAGATGCGACTGAAATCTTTTTATTTTCTGTCATTTTTTTCCGTTTTCAAATTTCATTTAGGTTATGTTAATATTATTTTCTACAATGATTAAATTTTGATAATTAAAAAATTTTGGGGATTCCATCTGATACATGAAATGTGTACTACATGCTTATTTGAAGTAATTCAATAAGACATGCATGTTATATTTTTGTGTCACAATTCTTTAAAAAAATTATTTCATACCGAGTGTTATTGATCTTAATTAAATTAGAAAATTCTTATGTGCAATTGTTATCCTTGATTTCTAAAAATTAAACAATTTTACTGTAAATTCTTATTTAATTTCTTGTACATTTTGAAAATGATAAAGTTTGGTTGAAGGTTGTGGTTTGTCTAAATTATATTCTGTAAGGTATGTTGACTTCCATCAAGGTAGTGTTTTAATTAAATTCTAATAGAAAATCGTTTAATTAAATTTCAAACTTTTGGGATGAATGTAATTTTTGTTAAATGTTTATTATAATGAATTATTAATCAATAAATCTCATGATGTTATCAAAAATATGTTTTATTTTAACCTTTCTTATTTGTTCTATCACATACATAATAGTATTTTTTTGTACTTCTTGTTTACAGTGTGTATAAAAATTGAATGCCAGATTTGAAAAGGTCTAAAGCCAGTATTAAACAATACTTTTTTTCATCCAGACTCCGTATGGGTTATCTTTTTCTATGGAAAATTCTATAGAAAATTCCGTAGAAAAAGACGACCCATATGGAATCTGGATGAAAAAAGTATTGTCTAAAACACACTTAAGGCTGAGATGTTTCATTCTAAAGGTGTGGTTTAGCCAAGACATTATATTTTAAACCATCTCTCCGTTTCATCATTTAAAAGTGAACTGTTTGGAATGTTTAGCCTGTATATAGGGGCTATTTCACCATCATCTCTATAGCGCTTTGTGTAGGATAGAAATATATTTGCGTTTCACATACTCTCAATGGCACTATTGAGAGTAAGTGAAATGAAAATATATTTCTATCCTACACATAGCGCTATTGAGATGATGGTGAAATAACCCCTTAGTTATTTATATGTTAAGGCTGCCCCACATGACTGGTTTGCCCACTACTAATGAAAGTCAGCGCGTAGAAAGGTTCGGCTGTTCGACAGTCCTTTCCTAAAGTCATTGTTCAATCCCTTCCCGCATGTTTCTTGAAAACAGTGGGCAAGTCGGATGTGTGTGGAACAGCCTTTAGAACAGAGTTCAATATTTTTTGGCTAGATTACAGCATCAAGATGAAACAACCCGGCCTGAAGGGGTTAGAAACTGATAGGTACTGACATACATAACATATAAAAATCAAATGATTTTAATTTTTGTACTTCTGTTCGTGTCCCATGAGGAATGTCTTCCTGTCCTTGCCAGCGCTGAAGCCCCCTTGCCCCCCGGAAGCCACCAGACGGTGGCAGGGTACCAGCAGGAGTAGCGGGTTGGCCCCTGCGGCATTCCCCACGGCCCGGGAGTAACGCGGGCCCTTGCCCAGCTGAGAGGCCAGCTGGCCATAAGTCATTGTTTCGCCGAAACCCAGCGTTCCTAGCTTTATCCAGCATTCCTGGAAATAATATTTACAAGACCGTCACATATTTTATGCAGAAATACTGTAAAGATTTAGAATTAAAAAGATGTTAATTGCTGGTTATTTTAAAACATCTCCAAAAGACTCGTTGAAAATCAGTTTATTCCTGTAGCTGCAAAATATTATCACATTATTTCTTAGCTTGCGATTTGGTTTAATTAATATTTTCATACAGGAATCTTTGTTTTGACCATTAATTTTATAACCAAGCGGTTTCGCTTTATTCAAGTTTCATCGGGGTAAAATTAAAACTGTTTTAATTTAATTTTTACCCTGATGAAGTTTGAGCAATACGAAACCGGTTGATAAATAAAATTGTGGTTGAAAACAAAGATATTGTTTCACTTCATCAATATAATATCTATTTAATAATATCTACCTTTTGAAAATCTGTCCCAATAAACTTTAGAGGAATAGTCCACTCCTTCAGTTTCCCTTCGAAATACAAAGACATCTCTTTTCTCAAATTAGCGAGTATTTTACATTCTCCAATGACAAGATCTTTGCTTGTATCATTCTTTAATTGTTTAAGTGTAGTCCGTAATTTCTTACTATCCACATTTTGCAAGACATACAGGTAATCGTTATCGCTAATTGCAATCATTTCTCCAATGGGCGTTTCAATTTTACAAGTCTTAAGTATTTCATCACTATCAAGTTTGCTCTCCTTTGGAATACAAAGTGAGTCAAAACTAGAAGAATTTGTCGTAAGTTTTGACATGGTGCAAAAAAGACTTATCGCAGCCACAACGTAGTGGTTTGTTGCGTAGTTTAATATGAAAGTTTTCTGAGAAGTTCCTACGAATCGAAAGACTGATAAAAAATCTTTTTTTTTCGTCAAATGAGGGAAAAGTCAAGAAGAAATAATACTCTCTAAGCCTAACTGAAACGTTATGGGATATTGTAAAGCTATGGTGAGGAAACCGTGGGATAAATAGCTAGTAAAGATTTGGTCGTGAAATAGGTAACGTTTTTGTTTTAACGTGAAGAAAAACAAGACAAAATACACTTGTTCGTATTTTGAATTTTGACGTTTATAGTATTAAATGTTGTCATATACAGAAAAAATAAAAGTATACCAACCTCGATGACTTTACTATAGATAAATAAACAAGTTTTTTCAAAGTACTGGCAGAGGAAGCACTAAATCATAGATTTGGATAGATTTTTAGCGGACCGCCATGTTGAAAAGAAGAAAAGTTTGTTTTGCGTGTGTTGGGTTGTCAAATTTCGTTATTATTCGTTTTTTTAGTAATACAAATGAAATAATACTTTAACTTGTTATTTGGTCCAGTAAAACATATAAAATGACTGCTTCGCAGCATAACAATAAGCCGGCTCCGGCAGCCACTAAGCCAGCCCCTAAAACTTACGGAAAAATTATTTTAACCTTACAAAATTGTCTGCTTCCTGATGAGGCATTTGTTCAAACGCCGTCTCAAGCTGATGGGCTGGATATTGAAACTGAAACGGATCTACGTATCTTAGGATGTGAATTAATTCAAACTGCCGGTATATTACTGAAAATGCCTCAAGTCGCTATGGCCACGGGTCAGGTGTACGTGCAGAGGTTCTACTACTCCAAATCTTTTGTCAGATATCCCATGGAAATAATGGCAATGGGAAGTATTTACCTCGCATCCAAAATTGAGGAAAAACCGTGTAGAATACGCGATGTAATTAATGTTTTTCACCATATCAAACAAGTGCGAGCTCAGAAGCCCATCTCACCTTTATTATTAGACAATAACTATATCGAATTAAAAAATCAAGTAATAAAGGCTGAAAGGCGAATCCTCAAAGAGCTAGGATTTTGTGTTCATGTGAAACATCCTCATAAATTGATTGTTGTTTATCTTCAGCTCCTGTCTTATGAAAAGAACAAACAGTTGATGCAACTTTCCTGGAACTACATGAACGATGCTCTGAGAACAGATGTGTTTGTGAGGTTTCAACCAGAAACTATAGCTTGTGCGTGCATATACTTGACAGCTCGCAAAATCGGACTGCCTCTACCTAACAATCCTCACTGGTTTTCTTTGTTTTCCGTCAAAGAAGAAGATATTCAAGACGTGTGTATGCGCATTCTACGTCTGTACAACCGTTCAAAAGTAAACTCTGACGAAGTAGAACGTAAAGTAGAAATTCAGAAGAGAATATACCAGGCCAATAAAATGATAAGTTTAGGTGTGCTTGGGCCCACGGCAACGAGTTATGCCAAGACTACCGAATCAAGGGATAAATCGGGACAGTCTTCACCGACGGGTTCCGCAGTCGCTTCTAATCGGGATGATAAAAGAGATAGGAAAGAGTCGCTGAAGTCGACGACTCCTCCGCTTAAGCACCACAGTAGAAAGTATAAGCATGACCGCGGGGGTGGAAGGTCGAGATCGAGATCCCACGACAGGAAGGAGCGCCCCCATAAGAAACCTCGCACGCCCCCTGCGCTTTCACCGCCCCGCCGCCACCGCTCCAAACACCACCACTCTGACAGGTCTCGTTCCCGCGACTCCAGAGATGACAAGAGGAAATACTAACATTCTAATTATGACCATTCGAAGAAGCCAAACACACGCAATCTTCCAGAGATCTTCAGAGAAATCAGAGAGGCAACACGGAGAGAAAGCACCATTAAGCTGCGGGATGCTCACTTATTACTTGTAACACAATACATTCAAGACTACTAACTACTTCCCTTTGGTTAGACTACCAGTGCTTGATGAAGTTATTTGATTCCTCGGTAATGCAACGCTTCTAGACTTTCTATGTGAAAAGTGTGCCAGCACCACCGCAGTACAGATTGTACATTAGTGTTATGTTTTAATGAGCTATAATTTAATTAGATATTTTTTTTAAGTAATTGAAATTGACATTCTGTTCTATTTTTCAAAGTAGATTGTATCTTTTGAAATAGTATATGAACTTATATTCTAAAAGAATGATTTGTGGAGAATTAAACATATTTAAAACTTCATCAAACTTTTTATTGGGTTTTTGTTTATTTCTTCTTGATTTTACTTAACAGTGGAAATATATTGGTTTTCTATTCCAGTTGAGGATGATACAATGTGGTTATAGTTTAAAAGTTCAAGTCATTCAAAGAAATCAGATTTATTACAGTAAATCGCTGTTAAAACCTCCAATGAAACAGTTTTCCATGTCCTTTTACATTTCTGTATTGTTTTACCTGTCGCCAAATTAAATAAATGCGATGTATAAACCATCATTATAGAATGACAATTTATCACAAAGAAGTGTACTCGTACGTTAACTCTCCTGTGATAATATTGTAAGGTCACAATGAATTCAATATCAGACACGGCTACACGTTTTCTATGAAATAAAATATTAAAGATATTTCACTTCATTTTCATAGCTACAGTTAGTGCCATGGTCGTGAAATTGACTTGTCATACATTATTATCATTTTTAATATAAGTTTATTTTGATTTCAGACATTAAAGGGAATTTCGTAATAAAATATTTAACAAATCAAATGTTTTTATTAAATATGTGTACATCACTTTATAAATGAGGTGGTCAGTGCAGAAGTGGGGCAACTCCAAAAATATCGAGCTGAGGTAATTCTGTTCCGATTCAACAAAACATTCAAATAGGAATTGAACCCGTCAACTGTAAGCCAAACAACAAAACATTCAAATACTGCTACAGGAATTAACCCGACAACTGTAAACCAAACAACAAAACATTCAAACACATACTACCACAGGAATTGAACCCGCCAACTGTAAGCCACACAACAAAACATTCAAATACTATTACAGGAATTAACTGTTCCGCTTTCGATTGTTAACTTCGAATTTTTGTGGGTTACGACACTTCTGGGCTGACCACATCATATATATGTACCTATATATTATATCATTATGTTTATTGATAGTGTTAGGTTCATTTCTCCTTGAATTATTAGGTTGTTTTATTGTTTGCCTTAAGGCGGGTCTGCTGTGAATGTTTTTTTGAAAGATAACACAAAAATGTTTTCCATCTGCCATGGAAATCAAAAACATTGTGTATGGATAGACAAATGTGCGTGGTCACACCCTAATGTTTTGTCGTTTTTGTCTAATGTTTTGAAAAACAAGCGCAGGAGACCTGGCTTTACAGTTGGCGGGTTTAATTTCCTTTGAAGTAATGAGTTTTGTTGTTTGGCTTACAGTTGACGGGTTCAATTCCTGTGGTAGTATGTATTTGAATGTTTTGTTGTTTGGTTTACAGTTGTCGGGTTAATTCCTGTAGTAGTATTTGAATGTTTTGTTGTTTGGCTTACAGTTGACAGGTTCAATTCCTATTTGAATGTTTTGTTGTTTGGGTTACAGTTGGTAGGTTCAATTCCTATATTAATATTTCGATAATAGTATTTAACTTTCCACCCTTAGCATAAGCATGTTTGGCAACCCCATTAACAAAAATTCCAGAGTTGTGTCGGTCTCAGCCTCAGTGTGGAATCACATATAGGGGGTAACCATGTTGTATGATGATTGGATAAAAAAATCAATCTCCTTTAGACAGTAGCACTGGCATGTAGTCCATAAAGGCTAAAAAGCTATGCCTACTCTAATAAAAACGAATCGTAATAGAAGATTAAAAAGGTGATTTTCAAATATTCAATGCACAATTATTGACACCCGAACTTTAAAAACTACATACAGCCTACCTTTAGCCATAGAGAAATGCACGCCACTGGACAGTAGGCATTAAAAAAGTTAATATGTTTTTGTAAAGAACTACTAAGTAAGCCTGAGGTGATTTTTACATAAATGACTTTAGATAATCTCAGTATTGCCCTGTTGAAAGACTATCGTTCAGAATAGAAACGTTCCTTGAAATGGCTTTTGTTGTCTTTGATGATCAGATCTGAATAACCAGGTACTTCCCAACCATCCTCTTTCCCATCTCCCTTCCTTCCCCACTCTCTTCTGCCTCACAACATACCGCAATTGGGGATGCCATAGTTCCACAGGCTCCGGACAGTTGGGAACTCCTGTGAGTTATTCACATTTAAAAAACATTTTTTTTGGAATATTTCAAAATTTCTGGAAAATTTGATATTTTTTTTATCTTAACGAATATTTTCCATTTGGTGCGATTATGTAGATTTCAAAACAGATGAGATTAAAAACAGGTCTCTTATTTAAAATGGAGTGCACACGAAAAACTGTTTCCTTATAAAAACATCAAACAAACTTCCAAATACTTCATCACATCATCATCAGATAAATTTCGGCCCAATACACTGTCCCTATTTCGCACCTGTTCATCCCGGTTACTGTATTGCTACATAACTGCATACCACCCCCTCACCCTCACCAGTTCCGAGTAACCCCTTCGTCCAATTAATCCCACACACGGAATATCAACTCTAATTAACTCTTTACCTATTTATGAGCTACGTTGTGCATGAAAATAATTAATCCGATTTCATTTCGCATTGACGGTCAAAAGAAATTCACGATTATGTTTAACATTTCGTCCTAATAAATTCAGATCAAAGATTGAATGAATTATGGAGAACTAATTAACTTTCCCTCCCTTTCAATGATGCTATTTACTTATTTCGTGGGTGGTGATATATGCTGTTTGTACTTGGGAGCAAAAATGTCGAATTTACCTTTAATAATGTTGGAAACTTCACATTATTAAAAGTAAGTTGTGAAGTGACTCTTTTATAGTGACTCTTTGGCCAAAAGTAGGCTGTGTATAGTTTTTCATTGAATATTTGTTTATGTCAAATTGAATAAATGGGCATACAAGTTCCTTGCAAAATTAATGGAAAAATACGCTTTTATCAGAAAATCTAACAGGATAGGGGCAGCTTTTCAGCCAGAAGAGGGAGAAAAAATGAATATTGTACTCATATATTTTCTTTGGTCTCCAAACTTTCTGATTTTTTCACTCCTTTCGTAAAATGCCAAGTGAAACAGGGCTGTCAAAATATATGGTATGGCTCCATAAAATCCTTATCAAATAATATTTTTTTAAATTGTTCCCAAATTAATACAGTTGCTGCCATGATTATTACCAAACCACTAGAATTTCAAAGAATATATTGACTTTATTTATTAAATTTTATTTATGTATTTATTAAATGAACCCACCAAACTCGACGCATGCCCGTATTATGGTGGTAGAACAAAATAAAGATAATAATGAAATAAAAAAAACTGCATTTCCTTTCCATTATTTGTCCAGGTGTCCAGTTATTGGTGTCTGACGGATTTGGGTGTCCTGAGGTTGGTAGCCAAGTCCGAGGACGTCATGTTGGATAACACCGGATTTAATAATATGACAGCAGAATCCGAACAATATGCTTCTCAAAGTCCAGTCCTCTTGTATCTCTCTCAGATATCCTTGAGAAGATCTCAACTATCCGCTGCCAGTGTGACAAACTCTGTAGGTGCCTAGACGACTTCAATTCCCAATATTATGTGGCTTTTAAAAATGTGAGCTCCGGCTTCTTCAGCTTATCGGTAAATCCGGCACTGTGAAGTAGGACGATACACTTTCTCATAGAAATGAATTTTCAAGATTGTCCTTATTTTTCCTTCATCTCCCCAGTACTACCGGGCAGATAACGCATTTTATGACCAAATTAAAGCACAAGTTTATTTTTTGTTGTTTTTGTTAATGTCACTGCGATTTACGGCAGTTATAAATTAAACCCACAAACCTAAAATTGACACTAAACCACCAAAAATGTTCAAATATTGCTCGATGACGTTTCAAATAAATAAATATTGCACATGCGTCAATGTAAAACATTATCCGTCTCATTTTATTCATTCGCGCCGATTCAGCGTTGGCATAGTTAAGCCGGCCTTAAGCCCGGTTTAGAGAAATCGCAAAGAGACCAAAATAAAATTAATAATATCGGCTATAAATAAACATCCTAACAACGAATGTAAAACAACGGGAAACATGATTTTAAGCACAACCCGTAAAATAATAATTCCTCCTCATGTACCATGAAAAATAGAAAATGGCGACTTGCAAATCCTGGCAAATGGGAAATATCTCGGGTTGTGTGCATTGTCAAACACCAACAAGAAATTAAAGATAAAATCTCCCCCTTATTTGTCGTCTTTAGCAGATTATTATATCTGTTACTAATTCGATTATATTATAGCCTAGTAAAAGCTTTAATTGAAATCTGGGGAAATGCATATGAAACAAACATAAATCGATTGCAGGTTATATAAAATAAGGTACTTACGCAAAAAGCTATATAACTTTAATTCTAGAATATCCAGCAAAAATTATACGAGGAAACACACCAATAGGAAAACTGTATGAATATAATATGTCTCCACATATATAAAACAAATTATAAACTCATAATTCATTAAAACGTAACAAGTATATACACACTTTACACGACAACGTTATAACATACATTTTAACACCATACACACACAATATGGCAAGCAATCCATTAGCTACGAGATGAGACAATTATATAATAACCTTCCAGATGACATTAAAAAAATGATTGTTTAGAAATTAAATGAACAGAATGTATACTTACATTTTCTAAATATATTTATTTATGTAACCGTTCTAGTTAAATAAGTGAAAGTGTATTTTTATTTTTTGTGGAAAAAATACCGGTTAAACTGTATCTACGCCGTGGTAATAAGAATTTTTTTTCACTATTCACATTTATATATGCGCATATATTTGCACTACACCCGTAGTAGGAATCCAACTCAAATAATATCAATAAAGGTATATTTATAGGGTTGGTACTGCGTTATGAGTTGTATGCATTATCGGTATGTTTGTATTAAATCTTCTACACAATGTTTGGTCCGACCATTCCATAGATTCATTCTTCCATGCCTACCACGCTGTCTCATCGAGTGGAAACTATGCCAAAACTACGTGTTTGGGTTTTACAGCTTGACACGATTAATAAATAACCGATTTCGTAGATTCGGGTGACAGGAAAACTTATTGGTGTCCCGCTAAAATCAACACGTGGAAATTAGAAAATCTTCTAATATAATGCGACTGCGATGAGAGTCGAGGCCACTGGACTTTGTTTGAATGGCTTGGTTCGATGCCATGTAGCGGTGTCCAAAACTAGTTGTTGCTAATTATTGTGATTGTTGTAATTTGACTAACTTGCCAAGATGAAAACAAAGAAAGCTTTTTTAATTTTATTCATGCATATATTACTTCCACCAAATACCCTTAAATGATAATACCTCCAGCTCCTGATATTTGATGGCAACGTGCCACACTAGCGCTCTCTAGCGGCCCGAGTTGTACGAATTTGCTATTTTCATACATTTTAATAGACTTTCTGTGAAATATTTTATTAATAAATTATAGAAATCGAAAAGTCATAAAATAAATATTAGGTAATCTACATATGATTTAGCTCATGCACGAGTATACTGGTATATATTTTTTTAAAGGGGGTATTAGGATTGTATTAATATTTAAACCCTCGCTGCTCGCGTACTTTCTAAATTATTTAGAAAGAGAATAAAATATTAATTTTAATAGCAATACAGTCTGGAAGCCTATAGCCCGGCCCGCTAGAGGCGCTAGTGTAGCATTTCGACAAAGCTACGCGTGTAATCAAATATCATAGACGTCATCATAGATTTTCTGTTAAATATATTATTCTTAATAAATTATATAGGGTCAGTGGGCCGGTTGTGGCCATTGGGCCGGTTCTGGCCATTTTCAACTTTACAAGTCGAAATATAAGCTAAATAAAATCGAATCTTTTTTTACTATATGGCAAAATGCATATTTGTCAATGGTCTTCGTTGACAAGTGACACAATAAAGCTTATTGTTAACAGTTTGTGTTTGGTCGATGCGAATGAGTGTTGCGGAATTTTTTATTGAGATTGTTATCCAAAACCTTAAGGAACCCACTGTAAGTAATATTAATATATATTTGTAATCCTTTTGATGTTTTATTTGAAAACAAGTTGTACCCATTATAAAAGGGTAAAGTAATATGTTTTTGAGGTTATTTTTAGCAAATTGGTTGTTTAAACATGATTTTTCGATGTGGCCATTACTGACACAAGAATTTATACAAATGTATGGGTTGTGGCCACGTTGGTGGCCACAAGTGGCTCCCATACAGTACTAGTTTTGGCCATTATCTAAAAAAATGTACATATCCGCTAATTTTGATATTTTAACTTAATAAATTATTATGTTTCTTCTTCAGAACTGTGAAAATGACTCCGGCAAATAAGAAGAAAGATGCTATTGAGCACTCAAAACGCAAACTTTTTTGTTATTCACCATCGAAAGTGATTTTGGCACTCGATGCTATAAAAGGAGGTATGAAGGTATCTACTGCTAGTAAAAACTACAAAGTCCCCCGTAGTACTTTGCGTAACAAAATATGTGGACGTGCACCAGCGGCCTCAGGTCACGTAGGACCACAAGCTGTACTTGGTATAGAAATAGAGATGTCACTAGTCAGGTGGATTAAAGATTGTGCCCGGGCAGGTTTTCCAATTAACAGGGAATGTTTATTAGATTCCGTAAAGAAGATTGTTGTTACTGGCAACATCAATACTCCTTTCATCAATAATCGCCCTGGGAGGACATGGTTTGAGTCATTTATGACGAGACATCCTGATTTAAGCAAAAAACATGCAGAGTACATAAACAAGGCACGCGCATTGATAACCGAAGAAAAAATCAGAAACTGGTTTGAAGAAGTCATTAGTTTGTTAGGACCTGATGGATGTAAGATTTTTGAAAATCCTGCTCGAGTATGGAACTGCGATGAAACTTCATTCTTCTTAGCCCCCAAAGGTGGACTTGTCTTAGCGACGAAAGGCGAACATGTTTACGACACTTCAAAAAACAGTGATAAAGAAAATATCACTACTCTGTTTACAGTAAATGCTCTTGGAGAACTAGCTCCACCTCTGACACTTTACAAATACAAAAGAATGAATTCAGATGTAGTTCAAAATGCACCTAATCGTTGGTCTATTGGTAAGACAGACAAAGGGTGGATGACTGCTGAGTCTCTCTATGAATTGATTGGTAATGTGTTCCTGCCTTATCTCAAAGAAAAGGGTACAATATTTCCAATCGTATTATTTTTAGACGGACATAAATCCCATCTGACTCTTCACCTGAGTTCACTTTGCAGAGACAACGGAATTATCGTCATAGCCTTGGTTCCAAACACAACACATATGCTGCAGCCACTGGACGTGGCTGTATTTTTTCCTTTAAAGCAACGTTGGTTGAAGTACATTCGTAAGTGGAGAATTGAAGGACAAGAAATAACTAAATTTAATCTCCCTTCTGCTTTGAACAACATTCTGATAAATGATACAAATTTTTCTAATAATGTGAAAGCTGGATTCAAGTCTTGCGGACTTTATCCATTTGGTCCTGATTTTGTAAACTATAAAAGAATTATAACTGCACCAAAACATACTGAAACTAATGTAAACATGCGCCTAGTGGAATCGACTCATCGAGTAAAATTGAACCAAATATGCTTAAAGATTTCAAAGTCAATTGGACAGGTTGTACTGAAGGGTTGTTCCTGTATAAAGTATGGCTGGCCTTCAAAGACGATAATACTGCATTGCCAAATACAGATCTTACTTGTATTAATCTAGATCGAGTTACAACGCCTCCAGAAACTCCTGTTATTGAACCTTCATTTCCAATAGCGGTAAACGAAGAAATCCTGGACGTATCAGCATCAACATCTAAATATATTGTATCCTCTTCTGAGATTGTAGAATTGAATATGCCGACTAATGCCGCAGAATTAGTGAAAAAATGCGTCATATGGCCTGAAAAGAAGACAAATACTACCAGTCTAAAGAGAGAGTATATTCCTTCGGTGTTAACATCAGATAAATGGAAAGATATTATGATGGCTAAGGAAAAGGAGAAAGACAGAAAAGAAGAACAAAAACAGATAAAACTAGCTAAAAAAATAAATAAGAACATTAAAAAAAAAGAAACCGACCATTGAAATTTCAGAGACGTCAGAGGAAGAAAATTTGCGTGATACATCTCATTCGGACTGCGAAGACCGGATTCCACAGGTAAAGCTGTCGGGTTTCGAAGAACTAGATCGAACACCCCTGGAAGGAGATTATGTCCTGGTTGAATTCAAGAATCCCAAAGCCACTTTTTATTATGTCGGCAAAATATTGCATTCAAAAGACGAAGACAATGAGTTTGAGATAAGGTACCTGAGAAAACATAATACCACTGGTAGCCAATTCACAATGCCACAAATTCCTGATTTGGCATCTGTTGCTGAGATTGATATTAAAATGATATTGCCACCACCATTGTTTACAGGTACAACTAAAAGGCAAAATTCTTTTTATACTTTCGAAATCGAACTCTCAGGTCTAAATTTGCTCTAAATCTTATTTTTTTATAAGTTTATTGTATAACTTGAATAATAAACATCGATTTATAATCATTACTGTGTTTAATTTAGATAAAAAATGTAAGTTCCCTACATAGATTCATGTGGCCAAAACTGGCACACGGGTGTGGCCAGAACTGATTAAATTGTGGCCACAACTAATGCATGGGTCCAGTTCAATGAAAAAAAATATTTAAAAATAATTAAAGAACTGTTACTGGATATATTTACATATATTAAAGACAGGTATTTTTATTGTACATTAATGTTGGAAAAATTATAATTTGCATTTATGTGCAAGTTTGGTGCTCATTCAAAAACTAAAAAATCCTTAAGGTGGCCACAACCGGCCCACTGACCCTAAATCGAAAATTCTAAAAATAATTAATGGGTAACCTATATACTATAATTTTACTCCTTTTTTGCTCATGGTATATGTACGATGTACATACATTAATATTTTTCAAAATAGGTTACTGGAATTGTATTAACATTAAAATCCTCGCTGCTCGCGCACTGTCTAAATAGTTTATAAAGATAATAAAATGTTTATTATACTAGCAATATAGTCTGGAATCCTACATAGCTAGCGCCTCTAGTGGAATTTTCGATTTCTATATATTTCACAGAAAATCTATGGAAAACCCGATAATGTCAACTCGCGCCGCTGGTGTACCATGCTGCCATCTCAAAGGAGCTGCGCGTATTTTATATTTTTACGGTATTTGCTTCCACTTTTAAAAAATGGTCTGCAAAAGTAAGCTATATGAACGCACATTTCAAATAGAGAATAATTTTATGGTGAAATATATCATACGTACTCGTAGGTACCTACTTTCTCGCTTTTCTGGATTTAAAATCCCTTTATAACTTTTACAACACCAATGAGAACACATTGTATATTGCTGTTCCATTTGATCGAAATTAAAAGATGATATGTTTTTTTTTATTAGTAATTATAAGGCCAGAATGCTAGACTTTCCACATTTTGTATGTTCCTCTTTATTATCTGGAAAATAATAGATAGATAGTTTTTTTTGTTATATACAATGACATTTTACCATATTTACAGATCATTGGTTACTTACACAAATAATGTTATATCTGGGAGTTTATAGGTAAAGATGTTCCCTACTTGCTACACTAGCTTGGGCCGTGTTATAGCAAGTAGTCCACATCACTACCGTGCATCAAATTTCAGTCTAAATAAAAAAAAATAATAACCATAGAATTAATTTTAAGCTACATATTTGTATTTTAGATAATTAAATTAAATAAAGAGGTAGAAAATATAATATGGTAAAAATAAACATACTCTTCACAATATAAAAACAATAAAGAAACGATAAAAAATAAAAACAATTATTTTAACAATTAAAAAACAGCAAAAGGAAAACACTATCGGAATAAATTAAATTAATATCATAGGAGTTTATTACATACCGTTTTCAGATTAGATTTTGCGAGATTAATTTTCTCAACGCAATTATTTACAAATGCTGATAATTTTTTCTAGTAAGCTAATGATATTTTCTATATACTTACGTTCAAACAATCTCCCACTTGGTCAAATTTCTAGCCCGCATTTTCCTATACAACAACGAGGTATTGTGCATTTGTATGTTCAAACTTTAAACGGTACAAAAATGTCAAGATGAGCCGTTTTCTTTACTTTATTATAGCGAGGCTTTGTTCGCTGAAGCATCGTTATACGAGGTATTACTGTATGAACCAATAGTTCTCAACCCATGGGCCGCAACCTATCACGGTGATGTGTTTTTGGGAGACGCCGTCTACTAAATCTAAACAGCAAGATTTTTCGGATAGTTCGAAAAAACATAATTAAAATAATAAAACAACAAAACCATAGAAAAGACATATTTCCTATTTTCATCAAAAAATGTAACACCTCATGGGCATGACATCAAGACACATATCTAGGAAAAAATACTTCAACAGCCTACCGGAAAAAATCAGAACAATTGAAGACGATACATGATGCCTAGTAAAAGCAATTAAAGAGCCATTAAATGTAAAAATTACAAAATGTAAAAATTTCGTTCTGAATTTGTACATATATATTTTAAGTTCGCATTTCCTTAAACCTAATTAATTATAGATATAAAAAATATACTAATCGTCACGGTGCTCACTCCTCTTTTAAACACAAGCGCCCTTTTTCAGAAGAAAAACATAAAATATATTTTAAAAAATGTGAAAACAAATTTTATAATTAAATTAAATTAAATCCCTGTAAACTGATGACTGATTAATAAATTTAAAACTTCAAAAAAAAATAATTTTAAAGAAAGTCAAACATTCCCGGGTTACGAATAACCTGAAAATATTTGAAAATCTTCAACTAAAGATGTAGCTTGTGTAGTGATGGAGGACACGACGCCTGGGTGGTACCCAGACACGATGCCAACTCATACACTGACCAATCCATATATAATGCAATTTGCGTTACGCATCCGCAACGTCCATAGGATAAAGAAGAACACAAGACATGCGATGTGGGTGTGCTTCGTGCTCCAAAAGTCTGTCCATTCAGACCTTAAAATTTGTAATAGATACAAAAAAAAAATTTCGTCATAATTTAATTTCGATCAAATGGAATGGCAATACATAATGCAGGCAGTGTAAGAGACAGAGCACTATGTTCTTATTGCCTCTCTCGGGCCTAGAACCGAAAGGTACTGAGTCAAAGACACACCGGCTTTCATTTAAATCTACGTCTACTTAGGGCCAGTTTTATAAATGAACTACCAAATTTCTGTTACGTAACGAACCGTTTCGTTAACGGACCGTTATCCGTCCGTTTTTTTTTATCTTGAGTAATTGCCATTCACTTGTCACCACTTCCACTGCTCGATAAGGAATCTATTTCACAAATTCAAATTATGTATTCTCTTTTTAATTAAAATATTACACGGTTTCAAATAACCGATTGTCGCGCGACAACTGACAGCTGTCAAACGACCGGCAATCTGACGAACGTTTATAAGGTGACGAAATCAGGCGGTAGACCAAATATTCGTTAAAAATGGTATCAAGCGTTACGAACGTATCGTTATAAAACCGGCCCGTGAATGTGTTGCAGAAAAACAATAATTACAGAATATTACACCACACATAACTGGAGCATTTGATTCCTTGGAATAACAAGCTGGGAACTAATATCGACTTGACAAACATTATAGCATTTGTACACATTTTAATTATTTTCAGTTTTTTAAATATTATCAGTTGTTTTTAGTTATTGATAAATAATTGTGATAAATCTTCTTCTATCTATCATCTTCTTTTCCTTTCTTCTTCTTCTACCTATTATATAAAAAAAGAATGTCCGGGCGGGCGGTGTGTATTTGTTTTTGCATACAAATCTACAGTTTTATTCCGAGCTTTATGAAATTTTGCACACTTGATTTTCATAACAAGAGGAAGGTCATTGTTTAGATGAGATTACGAAAACCAACCCCATTCTCTTTTCCTACCCCTTAAAGCACAATGTTGGTATTTCTTAATGAAATTTTGCCCACGTGACATTGAAAATAAGAGGAAAATTACTGGGTAAGGTAGGGGTAGGGTTAATATATCATTTTTTTTTCTTAAAACTGTACATGACCCCGGGCAACGCCGGATACTTCAGCTAGTAATAAATAAAATAATAAAAATTCAGATCAAATTTTGAAAGGTATTTGCATTAAATTATAGGTTGTTAGTTAAAAGAGATAATATTTGGAAAATTATATTTTATTTATCCAAATAAAAATGCCCTTTACAATAATTGCATCATGGTCGCAGTTCAATTGCTAATTATTAAGAAAGGGGGTCATGACTGCAAACAGTTGGGAACCAATGGTATAGAGTATATAGACAAACTAAACGTTTACTTCAATTTAGACGATGAACCTATAGTTACAAAGGAGTGCATTATGGCCTTCTGCACGACTGGTTTGCCCGATACTAATTGAAGCCACCGCGTCGAAAGGTTCGACCATCCGGTCATCCTTTCTTAACGTTGGTAAACTTGATTTGACTTTTCGACGATGTGGCTTTAATCAGTATTGGGCAAACCAGTCGTGTCAAACTAGTTTACCGGATCTTGGGAAAAATTTAAATATTGAAAATGTAAAAAAGTTATATTTCTAACATAATTACATTAAAGTATTAAAAGAGTATCACTAGGCATGAAACATTCCCGCTTCCCCGCTTTCCTCTTCTCCATATCCTTCCCCTCCCCAATCCCTTCAGCCTCACAACAGAGTGTTAGATTCAATATATACTCTCAGTATCGCCCTGGTGAAAGACCACCCTTCAGAATCAACATCTTGCTTGAAATGACTTTAGCCGTGTTTGGTGACCAGATCTGAATACCCAGATACTTCCCACCTTCCTCTACCCAATCTGCTACCCTTCCCCACACCATTCTGCCTCACAACATACCCCAATAGGGGATGCCATAGTCTCACTGGCTCCGATTAGCAGGGAGCAGTTGGGACTCTTATACATAAAAAAACACGTTTTACAGAGATGCATTCCTTGCATAGACCATATTTCATACAGATGCATTGCTTGCATTTAGCATGTTTTGCATGTATGTATACCTCTTCTCCATCTTCTTCCCTTCCCTAATCACTTCAGCTTCATAACATACTTCAATTGAGGATGCTATTGGCTAACTGTATCCGTGAAGTGGGGAACTTTTGGGACTCTTGTGCGGTGTTAAAGTGATAATTATAGATGAAACATCGATTTTGCTGAGGCCATTTATTAACTTTTTCATGTAGACATCTGAATAAAGATTATTTTTAAGTGCCTAAAAACTTCATGTTTTAAAGGGAAGATTGTAAGATGTACGAGTACATGGAATTTATAAACGCGAAGACATAAGGCTGTTCATATTAATTTGAAGGTTTACATAATATACTCTTGCCTATGTCCCCGATAGTTTTATGCGGCTGAACTTTAAAAATCTTCAACTTCTAAAAAAATAAAATGTATACTATATTTGCGCACATCCCAGAGCGGAAGATACTTTCAGTATCGCTATGGTGAAAGACCACCATTCAGAATTGAAACGTTGCTTAAAATGGCTTTAGCCGTGTTTGGTGACCAAGTCTGAATAGACAAGTATTTCTCCACCTTCTCCCCCTCCCTACTACCTTCAGCCTCACAACATTCCCCAATTGGGGATGCCATAGTCTCACTGATTCAGTCTCCAGACGGTTGGGAGCAGTTGGGACTCTTGTGCGGTATTTACATAAAAATAATTAAAAAATAGGAAAAAACTTACACTTTTGAAAATATTACCTTTGGACGAGAACATTTGTCATTGGAAGCCTTGTATGTTTTCCTAACTACCAGTGTAGAATTTATACATAAATCATTCGTAGTATTTCTTGTGTTGGCAGACTACAAAGTGTGTATTTTTGAGTGCCCGCTTTAATTTTACCAGAAGTAAGGAAAAATGAGCTTACTTTGGTCACAGCACACTTCTATCGGTTTAAAACACTTTCGATCTACTATCAGAATATGATGTAAAGGGATATCTGGAGTTCTCTCTTTATAAAACACATGTCTGACCTTAAAAGAAAGGAAGATAGAAAGGGTATTATGAGGACCGTCATTTGGTTCCCGATACGGAACTACTAGAATTAAAGGGCTCCTCAGTGTAATAAGAGATGTAAACCTACAAAGTAATTAAGTTTAGATAAAATTTAAAAAAAACTTTCGAAAAAAGTACCTACTACTTTTTAATGTTATACTCTGGAAATATATAAAAATAATCATTTTAGTTCGCAACTATCTGATAATGAATAATAATAATTTTTTATAATTACAATTAAGATTCTGATAGATGCATTGAACCGATTCACATCTCTAATTATCGTAATCGCACCGATATCTGAACGATTATAAACAACTTCTCGAAGTCAACATATTTGATTTTATTTCATCAATGAAGCGGAAAACAAACATTATTTTCGATAATATTGCTTAAGTCCAGACGGAATTTTGTTTCGACAGCAAGCAATATGTTTTGCACACGGTTGACATTTGTCACATGAGAACGGGTCGCTTCTACGACTCGTTCTTGTGTTCAACAGCTCGGCTGTGGAATGATCTGCCGGCCTCTGTTTCCTCCATCCTATAACATGCGTCTCTTCAAGACCCAAGTTCACTCCTTCCTATCCTCTAAAAGATCCTCCACACAGCATCCCCAAAGATGATATAGGCCTTGAGGGAAATTATTTCCTCCTTGGTCTCCTGTGTGGAGTTACTGTAAAAAAAAAAAATAAGATCACCGTTTTTAACTTTACGCATGTTGTCGGATGAAAAACATTCCCTAATGATATATTACCGATTTCCAGTGAATTTACGAGGTGTTCATCCAATTCTAATAAAACATTACTTGAAAAGAATGCATTTATCATGCCAATAAAATAATATTAGGGGGAGAATACTGTCATCACAAAATAATTATCATACTATTATTACTAAAATACATACTTGTAGTCTGCTAACGCAAGAAAAACTATCATTGTTTTATCTGTAAACTGGTAAACGGTACTTAGGACAATGTATAAGGTTTCAAAAGACAAAGATCCTCATAGTGTAATCTTTTAAATTCTATATGAAATATTTACTGAAAATTTATGCAAAACGTTAAAAATTACTTTCACAGATATTTTGGTATATATATCATGAAATTTAAAAAATTGCAATTTTAGAATTTTTTCTTCCGAAACCTTATACATTTTCCTAACTACCTGTGTATATTTTGCATATAAATAAGTTATGGTATTGTTTGAGTTAGCAAACTACGAAGTGATGGTTAGGGTAATTTTTGACGGCTGGCCCTTAATTTCGTTTCCTTGTATTGCATTTTTTTGGTCAATAAAATAATTTTAATATTTTTTTAATAAACATTATAATTTATGTGAAAATATGATAACTAATTGATATATAGTATCGTTTTTGATAACTAGCTAAATCAAAGTAACTATTTGTATTAGATAATTAGAAAATATTATTTTTTGTACGATTTATTGTTGCCATTTATGTATTTATTATATTTTTAAGCGAGATTCTTGAGCAATATTTATGCTTTAAGTTTATTACATATGTTTTTATTTTATATAGATACATATATTTTGTAACGTAACCTTAACTGTAAATTTAAAATAATGTCTTGAATAACAAGCTCCCGTTAGACAAACTACTAAAACGTAACTTATCGGGACTTTTTGCATTATATATTTGTTGAATGTCTTAAATTAATAATAAAAAAGTACAGTTACAAGTGTTACGACCATTGAAATACTATGGTGAACATTTTTTTTGTTTAAATCGTAGAACTCCATTAATTTTTTTTTTACGTATTGAAAATCAAATTTAATAATGTTATTATTAAGTTCTCCAATTATTTTAGTGTTTATTGTTGTGACAGCTGTTTCGGCGTTCAAGACCATTTTAAAACAATGGTTAGGTCACATTGCGATGACTTACTTATATGATTTTATTTACCCCCACCCAATTTTAATTTGGACGGTGTTTAAAATGATTTATTACCGGTAAAACTGATTTAGTAAGAAAATAATTAATTATTCTATATTATTCATATTCTACTCTAGATAATCGTAGTAAGTCGTCGCAATGTAACCTAACCACGCCTTGAACGCCGAAACAGCTGTCACAATTTTAAAACATAAAAAAATACTCGCAGAACTTATTAATAAATTGAGTTATCGTAAAACCATCGTAAATGATTAATTGCACCGTAATCGTAATATAAAGAATCGTCGCTTGACTCAAATAAAATGTTTATTATTTGCGTGAGATTGAAGGTGTTGAACATAAGTGCATTAAATAATGCAAACCGAAAATTGGTATAATATCGATGACTTCAAACTGTACAGACGTTCAAAATATAATATCCTCGAAAAAATTCAACTCCGTCTTTTTAAGATGATTTTTCATTTCACTTTCTGAAATAAAATTGAAATCCTTCGTTAGTCAATAATTACACATTCAATTTTATTAAGTATAACTCATTGAAGCTTATAAAACTCTTTGTAATATTCAATCATTGAAGAAGATAATATTAACAAATATCAAATGAAACATGAAACACATGAAGTCACAGAAAAAAAAAAAACTTAAACCCAGATCCTCTAATCTTACCGGGACCATCACTCGCAAATATTATCTTGTAGAACTTCGCAATCATTCCAAAGATGGCAGCCAGTAATATGGGATTTTTGTTTGTTTATTTATTCATAAATAAAAAATAAAAAAAACAAAACTAAAACATTAGCCACTCATCTCACTAGCACAGTCTGTGTTGAGATGAGCGGATAAACAATTTAGTGAAAGGATATATAAAAAATAAAAAACAACATAACACCATAATCTACAATAAGTTAGGCAGTGCATTTATAGATAGATAGAGTTGTTAATAATATTATCTTTATCAATGATTGAATAATTGCATGCCCATTTTAACATGGAAGATTTTGAAGTTATATATATATATATATATGATTTAGAAAGGTGTACAATATTTTTACATTTTTAATAAAATGTATAAATTTAACAATGAACGTGAAAATACTGGACACGTAGCTAAAGATTTACTTCCATAAACTGCATTTTTCATCATTCGGACGAGAGGGATTACTCGCCATGGCTGCCGAGAGCTTTCATCTTTCATCTCACGGATCTGTGGCTTAAGTCTCGCCTCCCCATCCCCACCTGCAGGGGAAGGGGGGAGGGGGGAGAGCTTCCCGCACCCGCCACACCGCCCGCCGCACCGCCCGTCGCACCGCCACCGCCGCGCGGCGCTTTCCCCCGGAACCTTCTCAATTCAAAATATAACACAAGCGCGCCCGCTGCGAGCGTCACTATAAACTTAACGTTTGGGTCCGACGCAGCTCACACGGGCAACCAACCGACCACCCGAACACTACACTTTTCAAACAACTCCGCGACTTTCCCACATTTCAAACAGGGACATCTTCACTTACCCTTCCCTCGTTCTCATTGCTTCGTTTCAACACGCGTCGTCCGGTGACTCGAGTGCTCGGCAAACAAATAAACTGTTCATTTTAAGTTTTGCGCGCGTAATATAAGCAACTGGTGACAGGAGAATTTTCCGCGAAAATACGGTAAACAAAATAACACCGCGATATTGGAATGAAGTCTTGTTGAAACCATGCGGTCCCGGCAGGATATGCTCGGATTCCCCGGCTGAGTAGCACAGGCGCTCTATCCTCCAGTGGTTGTTTCGCGTGGCAACGGACATCGTGATGCGTGCGTGTGTACGTTGAATTCTGGAATCTTTGTATTTTATCGAGTTAAAATAAACTTTTTTAGAAAATGTCGCCTATGAAGGAAGTGCGCGTTGTGGGGAGTAAGGGAATGCTGCCGGAACCGAAGCAAGAGCAAGACCAGTGGAAGAACTCCGGGAATAATGGACATCTACGCTCGCCGCAAGACAACGGAGGCAGTGATGACTCTACGGGTGTCCTGCTCGAGGATCTCAATGCCCCGAGAGGCACCGTGGTCCACTTCGGCCCCGGCGCCAGGACCCACACCGTTCTGACGGAGGGAGATGGCAAGGGCACCTGCGGGAAGCTGTACACCAAGTTCTGGATAATCTCAGCGCTGGTACTCTTCATCATTACCATCATCCTGGTCAGCACTGTTCTGCAGCTCAATGGACAACAGTGTGATTCTTCCCCACAAGGTACGAAATTTATATACTCTAGGTGATAATTTTAACAATTTCTAGTCGATACGAATATTTTATATTCCTAGGAAATAATGTTTGATAAAAATGTACTCGAATGCAAAATTTTCTATACTAGAAATCACATACAATATTCTTCCAACCATCATATAAATAATAATAACTTTCAAATTGATCTACGTTGTAACTTCACAGTTATTGACAAATGCAGGTACATTTTTTTTTATTAAAAAAAATAGTGAAATTGGGAGTTACGTTGTCGTGCAGTACTAGCAAAAATTATTTTTTTTAATAACATTTTACAGACCATTTAATTAACAATAAAGCCCCATGCGTGTCCAGGACAATATTAGCGTAAAAAATTATTAAATGATTTTTTTATTGGTAAATTTGTTGTTAGCTATTTTTTTTTAATTCATGGAATTCCCAATTAATGGGTTTCACAAAAACTCGCTTAGATAATGTATAAAATACTAGCGAGTCGGCGGAAAGGTATTTTTGATACCTAAATATCAATTTTGAATACGATGTGATAGTGACAGCACATGATATGATACGAAGCCGGGATAATATTTTTCCTAGATAGCATTCAACTCTGTATAGATATATTTATTTTTATTTTGTCAGACTTATTAGGGCATTACGAATGGCCTATTAATCACTTGGTTCATGGCACATACGTGCTTTATGTTTTGTTTAAATCAAAATATTGTTCCTTCTAAGTAAGGGCAGTATAATTGAAGCAGACACGTTTTTATACAAATATACATATTTTTTTAAAATGTGTTAATTTATCACTCAGTTCTTTCGCCATATTTGACATATGAAGGCATACGAGCTGTGTTTAACAAAATAAAACCTGAAACGTGATTTAGTTTCAGGACGGTACGGAAAACAATTCTGAATTTCCATTACTTGACGATCTTGAACTTAGGGCAAAGGCTCCGCTCTCCAGGCGTGCGGTCACGGCCAACTTAAAAAACTAAAGCGTTCTTTTGAAGAATGTCCTACGAATGTACACAAGAGTTCCAACTGCTACCAACCGTCTGGAGTCAGTGAGACTATGGCATCCCCAATGGGTATGTTTTGAGGCTGAAGGTATTGAAGAGGAGAAGGTTGTGGGGAAGAGGAAGGTAGAAAATTAAAATTTACCTGGCTATTCAGACCTGGTCACCAAACACGGCTAAAGCCATTTCAAGCAACTTTTCGATTCTGAATGATGGTATTTTACCGGGGAGATACTGACAGTATCTACCACTCAAGAACGTGCCGCAAATTTACTCCGTATTATTTGATATGAATAAATTGTGAAATATATTTTATTTGCGCACGCAGGGATTTGAACCCGTGACCTCCGGATTCGTAGCCACGCACCGTAACCGATTAACCACGGAGACCGTCAAATTGTGATTATTTATCTACGAAAAAGAGCAAAAATTACCGATATCTTAAATTATCCAAAAAATATTCGAGAAGAGAATATTGTCGTGGTCTCGCGCCAAAATTGTATGTGCACGCTTTTTTATGGCGGATTTCGTTTCAGCACGAGATTTGTTAAGAGCGCCAAGACGGTCAATATCAGTTATTGTGACAATTTGAGACTTCACATAGATGGGATAAAAATGGGTATTTTGATCGAGCACATTAACAAGCGCGGTGGACACAGCGGAATGATAGTTTCCCTGTCCGATTAACAATCGTTAGTTCAGTTGCTCGTCAGGCAGCAAACATGGTCGATCTATCCAAGCGCTTTGAAATTCATTTTCATCGCAGAACGTGGTTTTGTTTTCTTATAACTGCATTAATATCGCGATATTCCAACGCTATGGAAAGTAAAATTAAAAGTTTTTCACTGTAATTCGACACTATATGTACTGTTTCTGCGGATGCTCACAAAGCAACTGGGATTAAAATATTCACGAGTAGATTGAAGTTCCGTCAATTGAGTCCAAAAAAGTTTATACGAACAAAGGTTTGTATACGACTAAGAACTATTGTTAGTAGATTATTTAAATAAGAATTCTTTGTTCCAATCTGTATACTTCGAATAATTTATTTATCATTAGCGAAATCTCTTATAAGGTATGGAATTACAGCCTGAGGACTTTCCTGTAAAACAAACATCAATTGTATTCAATAAGTGCAAAATTCATCGGTTAAAATATTAGCGCATAAAAGTTTATACGAGCCTCAGAGTCTCAAAGTTCTTCCAGTAACAGCAATTCTTTGGTACAAAATTATACTTCAGCACATTAATAACCCTATATATTATACAAATAGACTAGAGCATACTTACAATACTCGTCTAAATTTTAATGAAGGAATAATGGTTCCTAAGTATACAAACAAATATTAACTAAGAACTTTAAATTGCATGATTCCTTGCTGTTTAAATATGTTACTTGGTGAAATAAAAAATATATATATATATATATATTAAAACTAAACAGTTAATAAATATATTGAAAACTTGGCTAGCTGAAAGAAACAATTTGCAATAGATAATTAGGAAATATTATTTTATGTACGATTTATTGTACTCATTTATGATTTTATTATTATTATTTTTTAATATTTTTGTAAAAATGGTTTTCAGTAAGATTCTTACGAAATATTTATGTTTCAAGTTTGTCACATATGTTTTTATTTTACATAGATTTTCATATTTTGTAACTTAATCTTAACTATAAATTTAGTACAAGGTTTTGAATAACAAGCTCCCGTTAGACAACAACTAAAAAGTAGTTTATCGGGACTTTTTGTCTTATATTTTATAAAATGTCTTAAATTTAAAAAAAAATGTATCTAAAAAAATTTCGATTGATAATGACGTAACCACATTGACAATTGATATTGACCGCCTCGGGGCGCTTTGCACTTATCTTCTTCTTCTTGTTGTGCCTTTCCCTATCGGAGGTTAGCTACCATCAGGACACTCTTCATCATGCAGGCTGCAGTCCGATTCAACTCAAATTTGGATGGCCGGCTCTTGCGATTAGTGAAACAGTGTGGTTTATTTACATTGTACGCACAGCTGTATGTCGGCTTAAATCGTTTAGGTTGAATAAATTGATATGAGGGACCGAATATTGTAAGATCTTCCGGCCACGGGAACTTCAGTCCCGATGTGTAGTTTCAAAGTACCCTGCCTGTGTACACATATTATTTCGAAATCGGTGTAGTGGCATCAAATTTGGACTTATCTAACCTACACGGTATTCCGTTAAATGACACAAAATATCACCAACTTAATTAGTAAAATCCGTAAACTTATTCTATCGCAAATTGAGGTACGAACGCCATCTTTTAGCATTTAAAAAAAATTCTTGTGTATATTTATATAGGAAACAATTATAAACATATAATGAATACTGTAAAGGTTACACAAGGTACAGTAGTCATCTCTGGCTTTTGCACGGCTTCAATGTTACTTCTTCCTGTCTCTATACATTTTTAAAGTCCGCTAAATTATCAATAGTTTTTATTATTTGTGAAAATATAGTTTTAGTTGTGGGCTGAGTAGTAACCCGAGTTAGTTACGTACCTGAGTTAATAAGATTTAAGTTTGACATATTTTAAATACGTGAATTAAAATCTCTTTTTGGCATAATTGTTTCAGAGTCATAAATTTGAGGACGTTAAACATGTCTTCTTCAGAGGTTCTTAAAGGCACTATGAAAACCTCTTATATGATAATTATAAGTTTAAAACATAAAATCGTCAAGTAAAAGAAATAAAAAGGAAAATAATGAAATTAATAATTTTGAAATAATTTATTTTAATAGTATGAACAAAATTTCGTCAAGGTGGCATGGCTAAAGTTAGATTAATTTACGATTTATAACACAGATTTTCGATTGCATCTTAGAATTCTTAGTACATACTTAAAAAGCAGTCAAAAATTGTAAAATAACTTACTTTATTTTACAAGAAAACTAAAATTGTATTGCTTAGATTTATTATGAACGTAAAGTAGACCCGAAGCGTAACTCAAAAGTATTAAATTCATCTAGCTGTGGAAATAAACAGTTTTTTGTTAATCCCGAAAAGTTGCCAATTACTAATTAATGTGGCGATATTGCATTGCCAAAATCACGGACGCATTAAACGCGATTTCAACCTGATTACCCATATTTCATGTCCTTTAAGGCGATGCAATGCGAAGTAATGCAAAATCATGTGTTTTTAGTTTGAAAATTTGATGGCTTAGAAATATCATAGATGATTTAATTAAATACTGCAAGTCTTTTTATAAGCCTAGAAAAAATAAGTATCACACCTAAAAACAAGGTGTATAACCTCCTACTTACGAACCCCTTTTCGGATATTATCATTTTGTTCTAGAAAATAAAATAAAGTACGCATTTTGGTGATGCTTTTTTGCGTAAATCGAAACATGCAGCCGTTGTTAAGCGGAAATTTCAACCTTGTCGCCACCTGCATAAGGAGTGCGTGATTTTGTTCGAATTTTACGAAGTGAATTCCCTTAATATTAAAACCCAGTAATATCTGAAATTCTTTATCAGATTTTTGCAAACAGCGAGCCGTGGGGCGTAATTTACCAGACCTACATTAAAAATTAAAAAAAACACATAATAAGATCATAATGTTTTTTCGTGATGTTTTATTTTTATTTTTATCTTCTGCTTGGAATACCAAACAACTATTACCTTTTAAACGTTGAAGTTACATACTAGTACTACGACGTAATGTAAATCCGGTGTTAAGGTCATAGAACGAAAGCAGAATAGTAACGATTCCAGATAATATAATTAACAATGTACAGCATGGTAACGCTAAATAATGTATGAACACAGACATAAAGTTTGTTGTGTTAAATAAATTAAAAAAAAAAAAAAAAACTATGATGGTATGACAGTCTAGGGAGAACGCTGGTTTTATAATTATGTACATTTTTATTTAGCAGTGGCGTGCAGTCTGAATCATTCTATGCTGTGAGATAAGTTCTATATTATTTATATAATTATTCTTCTTCCTGTTGTGTCATTTCCTATCGGAGGTTACCTGTCATCAGGGCACTCTTCACCTTGTAGGCTGCAGTCTGAAACAACTCTTTTATATTTTCAATACAAAAAAATTCATGATAGACCAACCAAATAAATGAAATTCAACTGACAATGATCCGTGGTACAAGGCTAATCCAAGAAGATATTATTTCGTGAGATTTAAAATAGATAATAGAGCACCAAACGCTTTTTAAAATTCATGAGGTCTAGTGTTCGAAAATGTTTTGATTTTACCAAGGGGTGCGGGTTGCTATTATCAGTTACTCTACAAAGGAGGCCCAGAGGAAAATAATTTTCTTCAAGGCCTATGTCATCTTTGGGAATATTGTAGGAAGGAGGAAACACAGAGGCCGGCAGATCGTTCCACAGCCGAGCCATTCAAAACAAGAACGAGTCGTATAAGCGACCCGTTCTCATGTGACAAATGTCAACCGTGTCTAAATTTTCTGCAAATGTTTTCGACTGTGTACCGGTGCCGAAGGGGTCAATGACGCTAGTTCCTCAGAGCATCTTCCATTGAAATACCGATAGAATAAGAACAGTATTCTCACCTGCCCTCTGTGCTCCAATCCGTTAGTTAAGATAGGGGAATCAGAGTTAAGGGTTTGCAAAACAGAATTTATATGGAGTATTATAAACATTCCTTAAAAATTGGAGGTTTTATATACTTAAAAAAAATATATTAACATTTTTGAAGATAATCTCTAATCAGTCGTCAGGCTGAAAATGTAATTATGTGAAATTCCCTCGATAGAAAAAAACCGTTAAATATGCTCCGAAAATTGAAAATAAAACGGGTTTGTTAATGCAGGGCCGTAAGGGTTTTTCAGATATTTAACAACATATACGTTGAAGAACGAAATAAAAATACAAAAGAAAAGCAGTTTGCAAAAAGTATTACCCTCGCGGTGTGGAATGGCGTTAACGTCTAAAGCTACACAAATTGATGGACTCAATTTCATTCCTCTATATATTTACTAAATTATATGTTATATGTTAATGATCTACATGTCAATTGAAAGAGGAAGTCAGAAAGTTTCGTATATCACCGCTAGATCGTTCATAGTTGTGCAAACAACTGTTGAAGAGCTCGCGTCGCCAAGCAGATTTCGAGTCAGTTGTGAGTAAAATGGCTACTATGCTGTTCAAGGTGTTCTGTGTTCGTGAGTTCTGTGAAATCGTCTTGGAAATTAGAGGTCAGCGTACTGTTTCGTCTTTATTTTAATATTAAACCTCCAACTAGAACGAGCGTTTATCGTTGGTATCACTAATCTGAGCAAACTGGATGTCTCTGTAAAGGAAAAAGCTCGGGCCGACCGCGTGTATCAGAAGAGAACGGACGAAATTGAGTCAAAAAAAAAAAATTATATATATGAACATTCCCGGGTTACGAATAACCTGACAATATTTGAAAATCTCCTTCCACCATCACATTAAGCGAAAGATGTTGCTTGTGTCTTGATGGAGGACTTAGCCATCTGAGGAATTGAACTCACGACACCTGGGTGGGACCCAGACGCGATGCCAACTCAGCCACTGACCGGACGGCATTGATAGATATAATTTGTTGTTTTAATAAAACTACATGTTTTCGAATCATGATCATTGAAATCTGTTTAAATGTACCGCACGCCACTGCCATCAATACTAGCATTGGATATCTGAACACGTATGTTGGAACAACACGTAGGTATATTTGTACAATATAATGCTCGCTCCTGAAAGCACGACCCGGTTTGTATGGTATACTTGCTGTAATGGTACACTGTATATGACAGAACATACAATACATGTAATACTGGTTCGTGTAGTTTACAGAGATTGGGAAGTGGGCCACTTTAGTTTTGTTTGTCGTCTTGAACATGCTCGTACTCGTATCTTGTACGCTGTACGCGAACTTCTAACTTCTCGCTGCAAAGTTTCCGTACGAAAACATCGTTTTCACAGCAGGCGCTATTACATTTACCGATGACGGATTCTAAAGTAATTGGATTCATTAAATATTATAATACTAACTTGTTTACAGTTCAGAAAAATTAAGGGATTACTTCTATTCACTAACGGCCGTTCGTCCCAACCCCACTGAGCAACTGTTGAGCAGAAATTTTCCCTCAACACTGTTCAAATGCACAAATACGCTCTTCCCAACGAAATTATCGATTAAATTTACGATCAATTTAGGATATCGATTTTTGTGGATTAGGTCCCGCTCAATACAGGAAAAGTTATAGAAAGTATCAACAGGGTGAAAAAATATCAGCAAAATATCAAACTTTTGTTCGCGTTTGTATTTGTTCGCGATCTTTTTGTCGCGATCCAAATATTGAATGGCAAAGATTTATTTTCATTTTCGAATGTCAAAAACATTTTTTTTCTGTATATTTTAAATAAAACTGAAGAGAACCTAATTTATTATAAGCTACGTTTTGTCTTGTTTTTCACGGAGGAGACACGTCAAATGTCAATTGTACAAACCAATTTCGCAGCATTAGTAAAAGTCAAGCTAACACTTTATATTCAATATATTTTTAACGCATATGTTTGTGAAGTATAAAATGTTGGTTTATGTATTAGTTTTAAAAAAAAATTGTAACGAGTTTATTAATAATACTCTTAAACACAATATGAACTCATCCATGTTAATTTTACATTGAAAGTTTTCACTTTGATATCATTTTATTGTCTATGAAAGTGGGCGGGCTTGATCAACGATAAAAAATTCTTGGAAACAGGTAAAAAGAGCGTTGCTCAACAACACTTGGCTTATTGGTCCCTCAGATTGATCATTTGAAAACTTTGAAAGAACGGCCGTAGGAAGATTAACACATGCATTTTGATTTTGGTACTGGAATCTAAATTTATGTGAAAAATAAAAAAAAGGTCTAGTGAAATTGATAAAGTTTAATTAAATACCAAAAATCTTTTTTGAACTGTTAAACATTTTCATTGACACGTTTGGGGCCTAGTATTCGAAAAGTTTTTTGTAAATTGGCAACATCAGATTTTTTTCAAATCTTTGTCGTAAAATACTAAAATCTTTTTTAAGTATTTATCCTAATAATAATGCAAGATGTCATAAATTCATTTTATCGTGCAGTTATTATAAATTTGGAAAAACGCGAGGGACGTTTTCAAGATAAAAATGAAGCAACTGAATATGTTTGTAGGTTATTCACCGGTGATTTTTATTTTGAATTTACCGTATTATTTAATACCTACCATTTAAAGGGAGTGAAGATAATCCAAGTTTTTTTCTAAAAAATGACGTTTGGTTAAGAGGAACGGCTGCGCGGCCTGTTTCATACAAAACTTAATTTTGCATTTGAGGCCAAAATACCCACCCAAACCGAATGATCTTTTTTAAAAATAAAGAAATAGTAAATAACTAGTACATATTAGTAGTATTTTGTTTTAAATTATGAAAAATTGATTTTTCATGATTTCACAGTCAACTTCGACATTTTTTTGCGGTTTAATGTTATTTTTTTCATGTTCATATTTGCTATGTAAATATTGATACATAAAATAAAATAAAAAAAATAAAACATCTTTTAAAAAAACTTTTTTTCGGGTCGATATTTTAAATTATAAATTTGTGTTCCAAGGCGTTTTTAAGTTAAATTTAAGCAGATCATAATGCTATTTGAACACTTGTTAATTTTCATTTTTATAATTCATTATATTTTCATATCCGATGGGGCAAATTTTTTTGTAACCCTTTGTTTTCTCTAAAATCGTGAAAAATCGATTTATTTAATGGCCATGTTTCATAATGTAAAACAAAAATAAATAAAAAATACTTCTAATCCGAATTAGATATTTGCTACACCTTTCGATGAAAAAAGATCATTCGGTTGAGGCGATTATTTTGGACTTAAATTCAGTTTTGTATGAAACAGGCCGCGCAGCCGTTCCTCTTAATATAGTCAGTCACCTGCACCGCTTAATCCGGCTCAATATCATTTGAGACAATCGTGATCACATTAACGGGTGCCTACTGTCATGTTTTTCTATGTTAATGTTAAACGAAACGCAATACGCACTCACAGATGGCGCTAAGTTAAATATTAAAAAAACATAATATTGAAATGAATCGTTTATTGGCGGCAATGCACACGGAATATGAAATGAAATAAATTGTTATAAAAATACAATGCATTATTGTAAAATTAACATATACGGTATTTTTTAAAGTTTCTTGAAGAACTTGAACATTAAACTAACAATAACAACTCATTCCATTTCATATTCAGCAC
>JAHDVE020010797.1:0-89107 GCA_022606495.2 Halesus radiatus | reverse complement strand
TTATAAATGTTCCTAAGTTCTGGAAGCATTTTAGTTTTCATTAATGTGATAGCTATTTCGGCGTTAAAGGCCATTTTTAAACTGTGGTTAGACCACACTACGACGACTTACTTATATGATTTACCACCAATTTTAATATGGACGGTGTTAAAAATGATTTATTACCGGTAAAACTGATTTTGTTGTTAGGTACTTAGATTTATAATGTGTTTTCCCACATTAAATAACAATATTTTCTAAATTGATTTGTTATTACGTGAATGCTACTGACTTATTTGAATGTGTTATATTGTATGGGTCGTGTGAACATACTGAGAAGTGGGGAATAAATATTTTTCCTTTCTTTATTAATCAACGATATATTGGGATCTTTTATTCAGACGTCACAATAATAAAAACTAAAATACTTCCAGAACTTGATAGCAATATTATTAAATTTGATTTACATTAATGAAAAAAAAGGTATTGAATTATAGAATCATTTTTCTAATGAACAATTTGAAAATTAAAACTATTCATACAGATAAACATTAAAAAAGTTAATTTATTAAATTTGGTATTAAGTTCTTTAAGTTATTTAGTTTTTTATTATTGGGACGCTGAAAAAAATGAGAATTTTGATGAAAACGCAGTTTTTTTCGATTTCCCTCTATTTCAAATTGATGGAATTTGTGAGTTTTGATTTCATACCCCCTCAATTATTATTTGCATATTTCAAAGGTGTCACATTTTGCGCAAAAAGTAACAATCTTTAAGTTCCCATTATGTTGTCTGTTGCATGCTGATGATGTGTTGTTGATTTCCAACTATATGGAAGATCTACAGTCTCTCGTGTCTAGGGTGAACGAAGTACATAGACAGAATAAGCTAATGGTGAATTTCAGTAAGTCTAAAGACATGGTAGGTATTTGGTAAACCACGAAAACGGTGTGTAATATAGTTGTGAACGATGAATAATAAGTGGATGATTTTGTGAATTTGGGAAGGTTCACAAGGACATCGACATTTGAATGCAAGGAGCCGCATTGATAGAAGACTGAACGCAGTAGTCGCTAATAAAAAAATCGTCTAACAAATGGATAATAGTAGTCCACAACAGAGTGCTGACACCAACCCTGAATTGAAACGTTGCTTTAAATTCTGGGTTTGGTGACCAGATCTAAATAGCCAGGTACTTCCTTTGCCCAATATCCTTCTCCACACAACATATCCCAATTGGGGATGACATAGTTTTACTGGATCCAGACGTTGGGAGCAATAGGGACTCTTATTCGGTACTCACATAAAAAAGATACTCTTATAAAAATATTTATTTATAAAAATGAATTATTGTCTGTCTGTCTGTAGTCCATTTTATCAAAAAATACTGGACTGGTTACACTAAAAAGAGCACAGTTTGTTTTTATTAGTATCGAGAATGATTAGAGAACAGTTTGAATAATATCCAATATGTAAAACTGTTGCTATAATGTTTTTAAATTAGTACGAAAAACATTTGTATTGAAATTAGCCCATAGACTTACTACTGTGGTTAGACACAGATTACGTATTCAAAAAAAAAAAAAGTTTTTATGGGTAGCATATATTCATAATGGAAAACACAAGTAGGTACCTATTTAAGAACTTTGTTATTCAAATAATATTTCTGATGATATAAAATTGTCAAATAAATGTTTCTTTATTTCTTTGTTTAGAGATAGTAATAGTCGTCATAAGGTGTAAATTTCGATGTCAAATCAATTGTTAGTAAAAGATAAGGAAAATTACGCAAAATTTAAATTTATTAAACTTTATTCCAAAAAATATATATATTCGCGAGCAGGTAGGTACTCATCACCGGGACTTAATAAAGAAATGAAATCTAATATGACTGAGTTGTTTTGTCAAAGAATACTTATTTAAAATGTGATTGTGCAGATTCGACCATTTTTCTACAGAATTATTCTGTCTGTATATTGTTTTACCTATTAAGTATTAGAATAAAGAAATATTTTTGTAACGTATATAATTATTAGTTGAAGGCTGTATATTATCGTCTACGTTGATGTTCTAACCACTTATTTTCGAAGGCGCCGATATTCAAATAAAGAATCTTGATTTTATCGGCACATATAATACGAGCTCCGCTAGCTTGTTTTGACGTAGGTTGCCATGTTTGACGGGCCTGACAAACATTGGTGGATAAATAAATAAATATGTTTCAGCAATATTGACGTAAGCTTTTCATATTCCTAAAAATATGAACGTAGCCACGTAATTACGACGGGTAAAATCTCTTTAATTCTTCGTCAAATAAAGATCCCGTAGGGGCGGGGATACCTTCGACGGTGTAAAGCACCGGTTCTCAATGTTTTTTCTCCACCCAACTTCAAAAAAATAATTTTTAATAAAAATAAAAACATGTTGCCAATAAAATTATTTGAATTTTATTAAAATAAATACGTCGAAATAAATTAAATTATTCAAATATCAAGAAGATACGAGATACTTCCTCAAAAGTTGTTGTGTAAACATATATAAAATCTCTTTTTTCTCCTATCCTTTATTTCCTTGCATTCCCCAGCCAAAGTCATGTAAAAATGTTGAATTTAATGTTATCCATTTTATAGTCTAACTAACTAACCAGCACGCCGTTTTTCCACAGGGGTAGGCAGAAAGGACAGACCGCCAAACAAATCAATCTTGGCATACACTTCTTGCTTCATTCACATTCATACATCGTCTCATACATTCTCTTCTATTATTCCGACTTCTGACATGGCCCGACATAAGTATTTGATTCACTTGATCGTGCCGTGTCTTCCTCGGCCGTTCCCAGCTTCTTCTTCCATTCACATCCGTGTCACATATTCTTCTTACACTCCTTTTTTTGTTCATTCGCTCTACATAATAATAATAATAATAACAAAGCATTTATATAGCGCAGTTTTGTGTTATTTCACTTCAAGTGCGCTTAACTCTAAATAAACTTAAACATGATTAAATAACTCCATTCAGTGGTATTCCTACAGTGCTACTTTTACATACTATTTATACATACCCAAACCACCTATTATAGTGGCTATGAGTATAGCAATGGCACTAAAAACTAGATTTATTTGTAAAGTTCGCGTAATCTGGGTAAATTCAAAATCCTTAATTATTCACATTAAGTGCCAGCACTAAAAAATGACTCTAAATAACAGATTGCATTTTGCATTAAGGTGCAAAAAAAAAATCTTCTAGCTGAGCTATTGAAATTCTACGAAAAATATTTGCTTTTTGAAAACCAGTGAAAGTTATTTTGATCGTTTTACGTAAAATTGCAGTACGTATTTCAAATATAATTCAAAGGATTTAAGTTTGACGATTATTGTTTGTCTTATAATAAAGACATTTTAAATTTTAAAAAATTATGTGATACCGCACAAGAGTTCTAACTACTTCTAACCGTTTGGAGCCAGTGAGACTATGGCATCCCTAATTTGGGTATGTTATGAGGTTGAAGGGATTGATGAGGGGAAGGAAATGGCGAATTAGAATGTGGAAAAGTGGCAGATGATAAAAAATATGCATGTTCAAATATTCAAGACATAATTCGTTGTCCAACTTGAAAAACAAAAAAGAGCTTACGGTTAGTCCTAGATTAATGCACGCCACTGCTGGATACTATACAATAAGGGTACAATATATCATTACCCAGGTTCAGGGAGTTAATACATCTGTGTGCACCTAGATCGAGTTTTATATAAATATATACGAGTATATTAAATATTTAATAGTACAAATATATCTTAGCAGCTAATTACAAAAAAGCAAAAAATTTATTTAACACAAACTACCCAACTCAATATAGAAAGATTTCTCGTGTTTAAGTTGGGGAGCAGCGCCATGTTGCGACAGTAATGGTAACTACGTATATAAATAAAATATATCAATAATGTAATATTGATATCGTTTGTTTTGTTGTACACGATAGTTACTACAAAATAGATTATGTTGTCATGTTCTAAGTATTTGGTAGAAGAGAAAAATCTTCATGTCTCACTATTTCTCAATTAACTTTGATGGACTTCATTGTTCATTTCAGAACTGCGCCTTCCACATTACAGCGCCCTTGATGTGATTTTTCATATAAATCATCCGATTATTATATTTTGAGAACCCTCGTCACAAAGAGTGTAATACAATAATAAATACTCATGGGAACAGAACGTTTCCAGTACCAGTTCCATAAAACAATAGTACGTAGTTGATCCGCCGCTCCTAGGTGTGTAGGTACCCGGTACCCGGTTCCAGTTCCCAGTCCCAGTTCCCAGTGGAACCGGCTCACCGCCTCCAGCATTTCAATTTCACCTATGGAGATATTTTATTCCAATCATATGACTGTCTTTTGGAAATGTGAGCTGAGGTGTCTGACGCCATTTTATTAGGAATCAAAACAATACTTGAGTTCTTAAAAAGATGCGTTATCACTTGTGGCGTCACAATTAATAAATTAATAACTATTACTTTGTTTAAACCACTGCTATTAATATTTAAATTACTATATGCTTTAGAAGCAAATCTTTCCTCGTCAAATAATACCCAAATAGAACAAATTACAAATATACACAAAAAATATGGAAGTAGGTCAGTGATTAATTTAAAATATAAAAATAATTAGAAAAATAAAAAATTATTAAACAAGAAACAATTTTTATTAGAAAAAAAAATTATCGTAAACATAAATAAAATCAAAAAATTGCAAGACATAATAAATTAAATAATGATAAAAAAATATGTAAATAATATTTCAAACCCAGTTAAAAATGTGAAAATGAATTTAAGATATAGCTTTTCAAAAAATATATTTCATTAATAATAATATTTTATAGACTAATAACAATTTATTTGCAATTTGTTTTATTTTCTAATTACTTGTCTATACTTGTCATTATTTTTTATACATTGTTTATCCTGAGGAGGAGGGCTTTGCTTCTGAAACATGTAGATATTTACATATTAAAAACAGTGGTTTAAAAAGGTAATTCTTATTCATTTATTAATATTTGATATTTGAAATAGGAAAACATTAAATTTTTCCTGAAAATTTGTACACCTGTGGGGGTAACGTTTACTTGGTAAAACAGGCCGTGGAATTTTCCCGAGAATGTAAACAAAATACTTGAATATTCAGCAGAGTCGTTAACATCTTTACAAGCGTGCCTTACATTAACTAAAAAATAAAATAAATTATTTGTTGTCTACAAGCTTTGAAGTAATTCCAGATTTTATGAGAAACTTGATAGCCACCTAGTTATATGCGAATACGAGTATATTTATAGCATACAAATAAATATTTAATGGAATATAAATTTAATAACGTTATTATTATTACGGATATTTTCAACCTTCAGTTTGAAAATGTCCTCGAATTCCGAATTAGCTGTCACAATAATAATAACTAAATTTCCAGAACTTAATACTCGTAATAACATTATTAAATTTGATTTACATTACATTCTTAAATAAATTAAATGGAGTTCTACGAATTAAACACGAAAACAATTAATATACAAATAAACAGCAACAAATACCATCCATAGACAATAATATCGTAGGTATACTTGCAAAAACCATTAATTAGTTATTATTTCTAATTTTGAAAGTGAAAATTCATGGTGGAAGTCCATATTAAAATGATTTTTTTTATTATAAAACCTTTGTTACCCCTTTCCACTTATTTATTTTCGACCGGACCGGTTTAACCACATCACGGGCATCCTAAAACTGGTACAATGAATGCTAAATCTATGGTAAATACGAGTGTAGCATCGATGTCGGGAGTGAGTCCCCCTGTTTTTTAATATTGTTTTTATTTATGATTTCAATTTGTTTTATTACTGTCGGTACTGTACTGTACTGACGGTATCGACGGTACTTACTGGACGGTATCGTCAGAACACCTGGAATAAGTATTTTAACGGTAAATTATGGTAAATTATGGTGTTTGGTGACCAGAACTGAATAGCCAGGTATTTCCCCACCTTCCTCTTCCGCTTCTCCTTCCCCTCCCCAATACTTTAAGCCTCACAACATTCCCCAAATGGGAATGCCATAGTCTCACTGGCTCCAGACGGTTGGGAGCAGTTGGGACTCTTGTGCGGTATTCAAATATAAAAAATATATATATATATATACCAAAATAAATACGTTTTTTATTTTCCACGAATTTGTGTGTTATCAGTTTACAGAGAGTAAAGACCTTCTTAATACTGCATTATTAAGTCAAAACGTTAAATTTCCGACTAAATATTATCGCACGCTTAGGCGCTTAGCATAAGAATTTTCAAAGGTATTTTATTTTAATAATTTTAATGGTCACTTTTTTTTTCTTTTTATTAATTATTTTTTTATTACTATTATTGTTAAATCAATTATGGTACCTGAACGACAAGCAAGAATTCACAAATTCATAACATTATTAAAAAATAAATAAAAAACCCGAGCCAGACATTCGCTAGTGTTTTCATAAATGTAATATTATTTGTTTTTTAAGAAGTGATCAATTTAATGTTTATAGATTATAGTGCGATGCATATTATTAGCCCACAAAATTAAAAACTTCATCAACGCCTCATCAAAGTGGCCATCAACTCTTCGTGAATTTGAAGGAATTTCGCAGTGCATCTATTTCCCAGGGGTTCGGCTTGTCGTAGTTAGAGTGAAATTAGCAACAGTGCAGCCCCCTCTCTGCCCCCTTCACCGACTTGCCTCGCTAACCGCCCCGCTCCACCCCTGTGTTATTGCACAACAGACACATATGTTCCGGGCTGCTGCAATTCATTTGTCTCATTTACATGAGACTTTTGGTAGTTCATAGAGTAGAAAGTTTTATGTTTATGAATGTTCTATGTTCATGAATATTTAACAATGTTCATGAACGCTGTAGAAATGAATAAAAAATCAGGGAAACTTTTGAATTCATAATTTTGGAACATGAAACGTATGGGGAAGGATAGGAGTTGAAAAGAGGATGGTTTGGAAATACCCACGTGACTATTCAGATCCGGTCACCAAACACGGCTAAATCCATTTAAAGCAAGTTTTCGTTTACGAATGGGTCTTTTACTAGGGCGATACTTGGAGTATATACCATACTGGAACGTGCCGCAAATATATTCGTAGAAGCATCAAGAATTAAGTAATTAAATGTGAAAACAAACAAATACATTTTTTAAATGTACGACTCTCGCGGGTTTTGAACACGCAACCTTTGAATTCGTAATCGAGGATTTTAGCCGCTCGACCACGGAAGTCTTCCTGCTTACTTTATAACAGCTGTTACTGCAATAGAAACCTTTACAAAAACAAATTTTCTGTGTGTTAGATTATTTGTATAAATTATAATTATTTTTAATTTTATTTATATTATTTATTATATTGCTGTTTTTTTATCCTTTATTTTTTTCTCAAAGTTTTAAACATAATATTTATACATATTTTTTTAAACGAATAATGATTTAAATTGTAATGGTAATATCAGAATTTTTAATAATATGAGAACTGGAATATTAATTACTATAAGTATTTTAACTGCAAGAAAGTACATAGTTTAATTGAAATTATAGAGTTATATACAAAGCAGATTTTTTTTGTTTAATTTTGTAAATGTTGAAGTAGTACACATACCAATACAACACATAAACTATGCATTCTTGCTAAATACACTAAAAATACATACTCTAGAAAACAGAAGAAAAATAACAGAATTAACTTTTTTATTTAAAATTATTTATTGTGTATTAGACTGTTGTAAACTCCTGCAACTAATTAATTTCAAAGTACCTCATCGACAAACTAAGAAAAATATGTTATTCTGTTACAATAATTCTGGGACTAACTACCAAATACATGCACCTATTTCTCGTCTACATACACTTGGAAATAAATTCACCTCTGCTATAGATATATTTAACATAAGTTTACCCATGTTTAAAAGATACCTGAACGATATTTTTATGTTGCAACAATTATAAGAGCATCGTATAAGAGCTATTGTTTAATTATTATTTTTTTATATATATTATCTTTGTACTCATCTACAATCCAAAAACTTGTTCCTCTTTTTTCTTTTTATGTATCATTTACTATATTATGTATTATGCAATTTCATGCATTTTTACATCATCCGAAATATTGAAACACAATGATTTTTTTTTTCACAATGTCATGCACTCATATTATATTATATTATGAACTGTGTATTACGTAGCATGTAGTTCAGGCTATTACTATTTTTATTAAAAAAAGGAGTGTTTACAAATTAAAAACCTTTCCCTTTATAACTTCTCTGTGTCATGGTCTTATGCATTATTATACCTTCATATATATTATAAATATGTTACACTTATATACCAACTATGTATCATGTTATTTTTTTAAGTTCTGGACACATAATCATGTTTAAATAATGTTAAAATATGTAAAAGCCCTTCGGGGCGTTAATAAATAAATAAATAAATAAATAACAAATATTTTATATAAGTAATATTTCAACATCTAAATTATTCAGCCATAATTTTACTTCTTTTATGCAGAGTTATAATTTATACATCGTTTGAATTTCATCTGCTAAAAGGTAAATGTACGAATACTAATAAAACTGCTGGTGTTTTCATAAATTTAAATTAATTTATATTCTTCTGTATTTTATTATTATTATTTTAAAATATTTTTGAGTAGGTATTGTCATTACATAATTAACATGGCTTCGGGTAAAATGTAAGAATAACAATCAACAATTTTATAATTTAAAAAAATATCGAATAATCTAATCGTTTTAATATTTAAGGCAAAGTAAACCTTCCTGGTATAACCCAACAACTCAAATTAGATAAAAAATCTCAAATCTTTTTTGATATTCATCGAATTCAGCTTTTTTTAGTAAGCAAAGCTTACCAAAATTGTTATTTCATATTTTATAAATTTACTCGAGAAAAAGGCGAAAAATTAAGATTTTGTGACGCTTATTTTGAAAGGGCTTCGAATTTTAAAGGAATTAAGTGTTCTTTAAAAACCCAATCAAGCAGGTTGTTACTTTTTAAGCATTGAAATTTTTATAATTTTAACAAATTTGAAATCTGATTTTTTCTATGGGGCGGTTAGAATAATTTGATGGCCACGTTAGGTTTAATGAAGACCTTGAGAAATGCCACAAAGCAGTTTCAGAATCACATTACTTTTTCGTATCTTAAATAAGAAGCATTTACAATTTATAAAATTAACAAAAAACTTGATATGCCAAAGAAATACCTTTTTATTTTGAATATTGAATGAAAACATCATTAGATTTGTAATTTCAAAAGTAACATTACATTAAATAAATTAGATAATCTCGTGGATATTAGAGGACACTCCTTAACTGACTAACTAACCATCACGCCGTTTCCCCGCAGGGGTAGGCAGAGAGGACAGACCGCCAAACAAATCGATCTTGGCATACACGTCTTGCTTTTTTCACTTTCATACAACGTCTCATACATTATCTTCTGTTATTCCGACTTCTGACAATGCCCTACTCAAGTATTTGATTCACTTGATCGTGCCATGTCTTAATCGGTCGTCTCCGGCTTCTTCTTTCATTGACATTCGCGTCATATATTCTCCTTACAGTCCTTTCTTCGTTCATTTGCTCTACATGCCTAAACCATCTAAGCTTCCCTTTCTTAATCTTGCTCACCACGCTTACATCAGCCTTGCATCTTTACGCATCTCAACATTTTTCACACTATCATACATGGTTTTACCACACATTCGTCTGAGAGATCTCATTTCTACAGCATTTACTCTACTTTCATCCTTCCTCTGCCAGTTCCATGCCTCACTACCATACATCAGAGTTGGTATCAGGACTCCATTGTTGACTGCTAGCTTTGCTTCTTTGGACAACTTTTTGTTTGCGTCAACCGCGTTCAGCCCTCCGTTAATGGAGTTTCCTGCATTCACCCTTCTTTCAATATTCAGTCTTTCCATCTCTCGTAAACATACTTCCCAAATACACAAACTCATCGCCCTTCTCCAAGTATTCATTATTCACAACTATATTGCACACTGTTTTCGTACTCTCTCTTTCAAATACCATGACTTAAGACTTACTTACATTTATCATTAGCTCATTCTTCATACATAGTTGGTTCATCCTAGATACGAGGGACTGTAGATCTTCCATACTGTTAGCAATCAGCACCGCATCATCAGCATACAACAGGCAAAATTCTTGCAGACTACTCATTTTTACATTGAGTTTGATTTTTTTTTCGTGAATCTTATTTGTTGATTGAACCTGGAAGAATGTTAAAAAATCTTATCGCAAAGTACCTAAAATTCCGTTGCCCAAAAGTATTATGAGTTACAGGAATTTGAAGTAAATCTTTGTTAGTATTTCTGGTGATGAGAGTGTTTAGAATTTTTTCATAGATGAGTGAGGATTTGGGTTAATCTGCCGAACATCAAATACTGTGATTATTTAAAGATTGAATTGGAGTCTGTAATTAGAGGTAACTTGAGGATTATTTTTATGATCGTTTTCTGTGCCTTTATGATTGGATCTAGTGCAGATGAAGTACCATTTAGATGAATAGAGGCAAATGTCAGCTGATATCCATTTTAGCACAAGCCCAATTCACTGCCAATTTTTTTATACACAAAAGCACCGTACATAATATATCATAGACAGGGTGTTCAAACACGTACCCGACTTACTTTTAACCAGTGATTACCGACCATATTTGGACTAAAAAAATGTAAATGAAAGTTTCTCCCCTCTGACATTTTTCAAAAAAAAATTTTTTTTCATTTCCACATTTTTTTTACATGTCTTTACTGTTCACTCGGCCTAAAAACCGACCAACCCCCACCACTACCCTGCCTGTCAAATGCCTACCAAATTTTTATCTTTTTAGGTAAATAATTTATTTATGTTTTATATGTCGCCTTTTTTTGTCAAATTCTTCGCCTTTTTCTATTTCGTATTTCATTTGAAATTTGTTAATTTTATCTATAATGATTAAATATCATCTTTTGAATAGCTTTTTTCAGCGACGCTAGTAATCCGTAATAGAGTGCTGATACCGACCCGTAGGCGTAGAAATGGTAGAGGAAGGCTGAAAGTGGACAGGTTGCTGTAGAAATTATATCCTTAATGCGTAAGTGCAGTAAAACCATTCACGACTGTCATAGATGGATTAATCCTGGAATAAAAGCGAGGAGTAACATTTCTTCCGTCCAATTTAAAATTAATTATTCACTGAAGTGCCAAACGATCGCGCTAGCTTTCTTCAAGATACGCATTCCTTGAATTCTTTCTCCGGCAATGCGTTTATCTTCATAGTAGCAGGCTGCGCCTTTTTCTGTTAGGTAAGTAAAAAAAAATTCCCCAGAGGAATTTTACATCTCATTGTATTGTGGGAACCAATGAGTGAAATTTACTGATGGTTTAGACACAATAAACGAGTGAATTTTGCATATTCTTTAACAATTTAAACAATAAATATGTTTATTATGGGTGAAAGCAATATACTCGTAAATTACCCTAATCGACAAATATACCACTCGCTTCCTTTAATGGGCTAAGGAAGAACGCTTTCATTCTAGAGTTAAATAAAGGTTTTTGTTGCGGTCTGTTCTATTGCCTACCCTTACGGCAAAACAGAGTGACGGTTAATTAGTTAGTTTTTTTATTGGATTATTGTACGTTTGACAGATTAATTCGCGTTCCCTCATACTTCCTTGCCCTGTAATTCTAGACGTCAGTGTTCAATTTCGGGTGCTTAGACAGTTCAAATACGTAGATGGGTAGTCGGTAGGAGGTAGGTAGGGGGTAGGTAGGTTAGAGGAGGGAAGGTTTTGAATTTTAATTGAAAATTATCCCCAAGTAATTTGCAAAGTGGCGGCCAAATTGGACGCATAATAATTCTTCACGCACACTTACTCGTCAAAACGATCATAACACGGGGTACGAAGCTGAGGAAGTCATAAAAATTGTCGACTATAAATAACACCCATCTGTCTATATTTTGGGTATGACCAATTACCACTAAGTAGATATACGTAGAGGTGTTTGTCGATCGAGATAGATTTAAAAAAATTGTTTTTGTGTTTAATTCGTAGAACTCCATTTATTTTTTTTTAAATTTAATATAAATCAAATTTGATAATGTTATTATTAAGTTATGCAAGTATTTTTTTTATTTTTTATTATTGTGACAGATGTTTCGGCATTCAAGGTTATTTTAAAATCGCGGTTAATTCACATTGTGACGACTTATTTATATTATTTCGTTTACTCCCACACAATTCTAATTTGGACGGGTTTTTAAAAATAATGATTTGTATCGGTAAAACCGATTTAGTTAGAAAATAATTCAAATTCTCTATTAAGATGAAATACGGGAAACATATCATAAATGTATAAACCTCACGGAATATATGGAATATAGAATTTTAATTATTTTAACAGCTGTCACAGTAATAAAAACTAAAAATACTCGCAAAACTTAATAATCGTACTATTAAATTTGATTTATATTATATTAACAAAAACAAATTTTCTTTACGGTAACATATTTAACCGTGAGATTCTGACTGAAATAAATCTCTTTGTACCAGAACCTCACTCCCGAGGGCGCCATCAGAACCTCCTGAACTGTCTAGCGAGCCGCACAAACTAATGTGTGAACTCACCTATGGAGAGAACTACGTACTTCCTAAATACGGTGGATCAAAAAAGAACTCAGATTTTTTTGTCTTGTTTTTTTTTAAATAACAAATCCAGACAGGAGGCCCTGAAAGAAATAATTTCCCTCAAGCCCTTTATCATCTTCGGGGATGCTTGGAAGGACCCTCCAAGCATCATAGAGGATACGAAGGAATGAACCTGGGTCTTGAAGAGACCCGTGTTTAAGGAGGGAGGAAACATAGAGGTCTGCGGAACATGCCATAGCCGAGCTGTTGAACACAAGAACAAATCGTAGACTCGACCCGTTCCCATGTGACAAATGTCAACGTGTGCAAATGTTGTTGCCCGACTGTGCACCGGTGCCGAAGGGATCATTGACACTAGTTCCTCAGAGCATCTTTCATTAAAATATAGGACAGCATCCCACCCGACGATTGTGCTCCAAAGAATTCAATCCGTTTGTTAAGATAGGCGAATCTATCAAAAGGAACGCCGGTTTCTGCACAGAGTCAAGGGTTCGATATTTTAGGGCTCTCGACCAAAAGTGGCTACCAAATACTACAGTGCGGCGCACTTGCAATTTGTACAGGGTCAACAGTTGTATACTATCTGCAGTATCTGCGTAATATGTGCAGTATTTGTACAATACACCCAGCTTCCGAGAGGCTAAATTTACCTTTGTTGGTATTTCTAAATGTAATTTTCCCCACTTGACGTTAAAAATAAGAGGAAAATAACTGAGTAGGGTTAATGCAGCATCAAAATTATACTCAAAACAGTACATGACCATGGAAAATGCCGGGTACTTCAGCTAGTAGCAATATATACGAGTATATATGACACAGTTTATATGTGTACATTCCTGAAGAACGTTGAGTCCAACCGAAACCGGTCGAATGCAGAAATATATTTAAAAATAAAGTGGCTTAAAACAAAAACATTTTTCATTTAAATTATAATGTCAAGGAACAAAGTGATTGCTTCCTTCGATAAATATATGACTTTGGTAGTTGTACGCCCTTTAGACGGGACTAATAGAATCTTGCAGTCAATTTCTATTCTATTATCACCCACTTACAATCTAATGGTTTTTTTGCAATCAAACCTAATATTCAATTTGGTTTGAAGTGATTTTTTTTATATTTTTATATTCTGCTTTGAACTTCATACTCCTCGCTTTATGTGTGCTTTTTATTTGATTTTAATTATTCAAATATGAAAGTTGACAGTCAGGCTTGAAGCTGATTTCAATAAATAAAAAATTGTAAAAATATTTATTCCCTTCGTTTTCATCGAATTCTGAAGTTTGCCCTTGTCTAGTTCTACGAATATTTTGTTTTCAATTTATCGAGTGGTGTAAAATTTGATGACAATAATTCCACTGTGGTAGAGTGATAACCTCATTGTCTCTGGATACGGAGATCACGAATAAAATCCCGGCGCGGATTAAATGTCCGTTGTCGTTGAAATGGGTTGTAGATACTCTAATTATCGCCCCGGTGAAAGACCACCTTTCAGATTCCACCTGTTGATTTTGTTGATATGGCTTTAGTCGTGTATGGTGATAAGATTGGTGTACCGAACGTGTCTACAGGGTAGATTAATTTAAGCCGATAAACTTATTTCTTTATAACCAAATATAAATTATTCCATAACACATGCGATATCGAGCCGAGAGCTGGTATTCCTCCACAGATTACACCACAAATGCAATCTATTTGATTGCACAACACGTTGAAAACCGGCACGGAATGTTCCGCCGTGCCGCGGGCTCTATAAATAGCGTACGCGAGGTGGTATGTGCCCTCTTTTCACTTCAACCGCTGAACGGATAACACCCTCACCCAACACTCTGTCTTAATGCTTAGCCTTGAACTCGACTTGCATATGCACTTTCGCTCTACCCGGACCTCACTCTCCCCCCTCGGATATCTCGACATACACTATTTTTCTTGTGGGGGGTCCTACACGTCCCGTACAATCGGTATAGCCTTCACAACTTTCATCCTCCCAATCTCCTTTTCCTCCCCTCTCATTTTATTCCTTCAGCTTCACAGCATACCCCTATTAGGGATGCCATAAACCCATTGTCTACGGGCAGTTGGGATTCTTATTCTCTATTGACATATATATTTTTTAAATGTGATTTCCAATAGGAGTCCCAGGTGCTTCCAACTGTCTGAAGCAAGTGAGACTATGGTATCTCCAATTGGGGTATGTGGTGAGGCTGAAGGTATTGAGGAGGGGAAGGAGATGGACAGAGGAAGGTGGGGAAGTACCTGTGTATTCAGATCTGGTCACCAAATACGGCTAAAACGGCTTATTATGTTAACGAGTTTTTATCACTTCTGCAATGTATTGGTCATAGAGCAATTATAACATAGAGATGCCCTAAAAGGGAAGGTAAATAATACGACAATTTAAGTAAAGCAACAGCTAAGTAAAAAGGCTCGACTTGTTTATAAAATCCTACTATTTTGTTAGATTATATAGTTTGACCCCTTTTATAAATGTTTTCTAATTTGCTTACCGCAGTCAAAATCACGCGAAACAAGCATGGACGGCACTGAGTCAAAGCTGGTGCCAAAATGGTTGTCACGTGATCTTTGCCTCCAGTCGCCGAAGTCGTACTTAGGGCAAGTCTATTAATTCTCATGTCAGTGGTATTGGAGTACAATACTGTTTTTGCAAAGCGTGAAAAAAAAGTAAATACATGTATTTTTATTGCAGAAAACATTTTGAAAAGTTCTCAGAGATGTCGTCTTCCTTCAAGAAATAATATTTTTTATCGCAGTAAAACCAAAGAAAATGCTTATAGACACTGCGTTATTTACTCAGCGATGGAAATTTTGTCAGGCTGAATTTTCAACCGTTGTGGACATAGCGTTGGTTTTGCAAAAATGAATCCGGGGTTCGAATCCCAGGAGGGATGAATATAAAATAAGTGCTATTGGACGGGAATTAGAAATTATAATAAAGAAAAATGGGAGAGGGGTGACGGAATTTTTCAGCGCGCCCTAATAACGTTTTTGCTGCACGGGAAAGCAATATTTTATATTTCCCCATCTTCTTCTTGCCCATATCCTGCCTTTCCCGACTTCTTTCAGCTGTCAAACATGCCCAAATAAGGAATGTCATAGTCCAACCAGTGGCGGGCGCAGAGTTTGTAATCAGGGTAGGCACTAGGAAAAACAGAAAATTAATTGATATTTAAAAAAAATACTCTAGAGAACACCCTTCGTCCAAGTTTTCGTTAAGAATGGCAAAATATCGAAAAAGTATGATAATTCGCTAAGCTTCTAATATCGCAGTCCAGCAGTAGTAACATCCTACCAGCGCCCCTAGCGTTGGGTTTTTATTTTATATATTTATTTAAAGACATAAAAATGCAGCACTTCCATGAGTTATCATTCAACTCATTTTGGGAATGTAAATTTTTGTTACGTTATATTTAGTTAAACAAAGTTTTCAAGGCAAATATGTAAATGAAAATACAAAAACAAAAATACGTATATATATAGAGATCCCTTAGAATCACTTGCACGCCTTTGATAAATAAGCGCCCTGATTGGTTCATTCAAATCGGATCAACAAAGGGAAAAGTGTAAAATGTATATGTGATCGAAAAATGGGCGTGGTTTACAGCAAAATCTATATGACGAATGTTGATCTTTTGGATCATCGTTTATATGTCTGCTTTGGTATTGGATCAACAAATTAGGGTGGATCAACAAATTCTAACGGATCAACAAAAACCTGGCGTACCGTGGTGTCTGATCAACATAGTACGAGAGGGGATTTCCATAAAAACAATGGGAAAATAACATAAATAAATATACAGTAAATATACAATATATAACAACGTTTTACAACAGAGAAATATACTCGTGCTTACTCGTACATCAAAATCTGCAAAGCTTAAAGACGGCTATCAGAATAGAGTCGGTATCTTTGATAAATGGTTTTCAAAATAACATTTTTTTTTAAATAAGATTTATTTTGAGATTTGTCCGAAGCGCATACGTGTCTGAATTCCTCAAGCAACTTGTTATAGCTGGTGTAGGCAATGTATTCCAATGATTTCAGTCCGTATTTGGTAGAGTGTATTTTTGATATGTATAGTTTTTGGTGTTGTCGTGTATTGTGTTGATGAACGTCATGATTAAAGTTAAGTTTTATATTTGTGTGAGTATGACATTGAATCATATTTAAAATAGTGTTCGTTATCTCAAAGATTAATAGATTCCCTGTGAAATACATTCTTAATAATTTATAAAAATTTTAAATTCCAAAAAAACTATTAGTTAACCTATGTTTTATTTTACCACTTTGTCGTGCATTTTTTTTAAAGAGGCTTTTTGGATTGGATTAAGCATTTAATGTCTCGCTCCTCGCGCACTGTCTAAATTGTTTAAAAAGATAATAAAATATTTATTATAATAGCAATATAGTCTGGAAGTGCTATAGCCTGGGTCGCTATAGTCGGTAGTGTAACCATGCTGCCAGTATTTTGACATCTATGATATTTGATTATACTTGCAGCTTTGTAGTTCGCGGAGTTAGCGTAGCATATTGCCATCAAATATCAAGACATTAATATCATTATTTTGTTAGTAAAGCGGTTATAATTAATAGATGTGTCAACAGATGGCACTGATTGGTACATTTGCTGGAATTGCCGAAAAGCATAGCTTTTGAGACACTAACACAAACGAGTCATCCTTTGACAAGCTTTGTGCGCACATGTCCGTTTGAATGTATAGCATAGAATCAACATTTGAATAATACGATATGTACGTCATTTTGCACTCCTGCCTTTGACACGTTACAGTGGTGTGGTAGATATACACTTCGTGGTTAAAGAATGCAAGGCTGATGTAAACGTAGTGAGCAAGATTAAGAAAGGGACGCTTAGATGGTTTGGGCATGTAAAGCGAATGAACGAAGAAAGGAGTGTATGGAGAATATATGACGCGAATGTGAATGGAAGAAGAAGCCGGGGACGCCCGAGGAAGACATGGAACGATCAAGTGAATCAAATACTCGAGTCGGGCCATGTCAGAAGTCGAAATAACAGAAGAGAATGTATGAGGCGTTGTATGAATGTGAATGAAGCAAGAAGTGTATGCCAAGATCGAGTTGTTTGGCGGTCCGTCCTCTCTGCCTACCCCTGCGGGAAACGGCGTGATGGTCAGTTAGTTAGTTAGTTTAGAAAATTATTTGCTAGTTTAGTGTTTTTTTTTTTTTTTTTTTTAAGTTTTCATGTTTGCTATGTAAATAAAAAAAACACAAAGAACAAAACATTTAAAAAAAGCTATTTTTCGGATCGATTTTTTTAATTATGTACGACAAAATTGAGTTCCTACGTTAATTGGCGGTTTTCAATTTAAAGTTCACTATAATGCTTATTTGATTTTTTTTTTAATTTGTTTTTATTTTATATTTCACTATATTTTCGAAGTAGACGGGGTAAAACTATTTTTTACATCACCGTTAGACCCCAAATAATTGTGAAAGGTGCCTCTAAAATCGCGAAAAATCAATTCGTTTAGTGGCCTATATTTCACAATGTAAAACAACAATAAATAAATTACTTCTAATCCGTATTAGATATTTACTACTGATGAAAAAAGGTCATTAGGTTTACGTGAGTATTTTGGCTTTAAATCCAAAATTAAGTTATATACGAACAGGCCGCTCAGCGGTTCCTCTTAATATACACAGATATCAAAATTAATATTATTTGATTCACAGGAAACATGTTTGAAATTGGACTATAGGATAAATTTGTTTGGTTATTAAGAAGGTTATATAAATTTTTTATAGATAAATTAAAGATTTATTACTTTCTAGCACTTCTAAGATGTCTCGAAATTCTATACCATTTTTATGCAAAGGACTAGTTTCCACGGCTTTATTGAATTAGGTTGATGTGTAAATTTAGAAAAACCGATACCATTCAAACAACGTAAGTGTTCTTTGACTCTAACTTTAAAAAACCTGCCGTTTTTCCTATGTGAAAAGCAGGACAAGCTTTGCAGCTGAGTATATAAATGCTAGAGTGACATAAATCATTCTCTTTATCTTTGATTTTAATTAATGTAATCTCTAATATTTCATTCAGTTTTCTCTCTTTTTTGTAATAGTCGTATATCTGTTTTACTCTATTATTTTCTGTACTTATATACATATACACGAAAACTCTGTATTATTATTTAGCTACTATATTTGCCCAAAAGAAGCTTGCTCTAAGCTAAATCGGTTGGCGTAAAAATAGAATTTGTTCGTGGTTTAGAACAAAGTGTTTATCTTATTTAATGTGATGTCAAACCACAAAGTAATTGAATCTCCTGAAAAAAAGTGTATTTATATATATGGTAATAGATCAATAGCGGTTAGTGACTGACAAATGCGTCTGGTTACCACCCTGGCATCGTGGGTTCAATTCCTCTCCTAGAAAAGACCTTTAATATTTCACAAGCAACATCTTCCACTTTTAATCATTGTAGTAGGAGGAGTTCAAACATTGTCAGATTATTCGTATTTCTTTATAAGAGAAAAAAATCCACTTCAGATTCCTAAATATCGTAAATTCCAGGTGTTGTATCGAACCCTCCCGAAGTTTTCCGAAGTTTTCCGGAGTTTGCCGAAGTTGCCCGAACACACCTCCACAGTCTACATTAAGCAGAACAGCGAGCTATTAGAACTTTCATTATGCCCAGAAATGCCCGCAGTTACAGCACAATACTTCCGATTGTTCGGCAAAACAAAACGCGCATTCCAAACGCTATTATTTACCCGATATCCCATCCACGGCGCTTGGAGTGGTGGTTTTCCCTCTTTTCCGACGTTTTTGCGATCCCGCTCTGTGAATACGATTACGATGGAAATTAACTGGAAAGAATTTCTTTGGAAATACAATTGGGTTTACGGAATTACCGCTGTTGTTCGCTTCCTCGCAAATGTTAATACCTGATTTAAATGGATGCGAGAAAGGGAGAGAATGAGGAAGTAAGGCTAATTTCCACATTGAGTGTTGAGAGGCAATTCATTTTTCGATTATCATAATTTTGAGTATTCTCAAATCTGATTTTCTTTCAAATTGGGTCATTATTGTATCAGGAACGTTATTTGTTTTTTTACGATCTTTGTCACGTTTTGAATACTTTTCATTGCTGTAAAAGGCTTTTTTTATGTTCAACCTTGAAATGGGTTTATCACGACGTACGTCGCCGAGTGGTTAAGGGGATCCACTTTGTGAAATTCGAACGAAATTATGCGCTCCTTACGCATGCGATAAGGTTGAAATTCCCGATTAAAACCGGCATGTTTCGATTTACGCAAAAAAAAACATCAATAAAATGCATGTTTTATTTTATAACACATGCATATGCCACATTGAAGATTACAACAATTCCCGAAAAATGGTTCGTAAGTAGATGATTTTGAACATTAAAATTTGTTTTAAAGTTTCAGATTTTATTTTTTTCTAGGCTTGTAAAAAGACTCAATACAAAAAAAAACAGTTATACGAAAGGCTAAAACGTCTTCTACTTGTAGTATTTAATAAAATCATCCATGATATTTCTGGGTGATCAACTTTTCAAACCCAAAACACATTTCCCTACCCTCCTCTTTCTCTTCTCCTTCCCCTCCCATATACCTTCATCCTCACAACATTCCCCAATTGGGAATGCCATAGTCTCTCTGGCTCCAGACGGTTGGGAGCAGTTGGGACTCTTGTGCGGAATTCATATTAAAAAAAACATGATTTTTAATTACTTCCCATTGCATCGCTTTATCTTATGCTATTTATCCAATCGAAACATTGCTTGAAGTGACCTTAGACATGTTTGGTGACCTGATCTGAATTGCCAGGTACTACTTCCCCACTTTTCTGTTTCTCTTATGTTTCCCCTCTCCGCTACCTCCAGCCTCACATTATACTCGCTCTAACGGTTGGAAACAGTCGGGACTCTTGTGCGGCACAACTTAAGTTCGTTTGTATATAAATGTTTTTTTTACATAAATATTGAATGTATTTATAGCATGTGAGAATATAAAAATCTTTATCAACCGCCTCGCATATTAAAAAATTAATCATCTTCTACCATGTCATACAAAATAATGGCGTTATTAGAAATACTTTAACTCTACCCTTTTCTTATCTGTCTATCTCTTATATTATGTTCTATGTACTATTTTCTCTTATGGTATATAAGGCACTGAACGGGCTGGTACAATCATACTTGACTGATCTCTGCGTGAGGGACAATCTTACTCAGAAATTTGTGTGGGGAATGGGATGATTTGTATAGCGCACCTTTTGTGAAAAATCACCTCAAAAGCGCTAATATTAATTCCTCTTATCTACCTAATTATGTACTAACAAATACAGAAAAAACGTACTTACCTGGCAGGTAGCTTAAGATGAACATAGTTTTAATGGAAAATTTGCACTTAGAGAAGATATATCTCCTTTTCTATTGACGTTACATTTATTAGAAGATTGGTGACACAAGAATAGTTGGTATTTATTTGAAATATGCATCATTTTTAGAAATGGAGGACGAGGAGCGCCAGTGTGTGCCCCCCCCCAAGTTAGTGCCAGTGTGAGGGGCTAGGTGGGGTCCAGACGGGGGAGATCACATAATAAAAAGGAATTTGTGGTCACCGGGAGGCCAGACGTTGGGACGGTCGACTCTCAGTTCTCCTCGGATAGCTCAGTAGTGTAGAGTAGTGACTCCGACTCTCTGGATCGCGGATCGGCTTTCCGCCTCATATCTGGCCAAGTAAAACAAGGGGCTCTCATACCATTCAAATGAAAGAGTCCAGTTCTCAGTACAGGGCTTATCGAGAGACGGAACACATTATATTTATATCAGAACATACGATTGATTTAACCTAAAACACATCCTAACTATTATATACTGAATCTCTCTCTTGGGAACTAAATCGGACGTTTACGGGAGACAAATAATTACATCAGCACAGTTAATAAGGGGTTAGATATGGCTTACATGGTCAATGGCGTCGAGATTCACGTTCTTCCATCGTTGATGCGTAATGCAGGGGCACACACAAACTGCTAGCATTTAGTAGGTCACCTGGAGTTTAACACTGGTTATTGACATTACTTGTTAGATTTCTATGTTCAGCGGTGTCTCACAAGGACAAGGAGTTTACAGTCCAAATGCGAGGTAAGCGTGATGACGCCTAAGCCACGCGTAGGTAGCCATTGCCAAAGGCTAGTCGCTCTCTCGTTTACACACAACCTATCGGTACCAATGCCGGTCTTTCCCTCGCGAGCCAAACGGCGCCGATGACGGGAGGAAGTATGGCCCGATGGCGGAACCCGGAACCAAAACCATTATTATGGTTTTGGTTCCGGGTTCCGCCATAGTGAAATTGAAATTTGAAATTTTTATTTCCATGCAAACATTTATTTTACAGTTCTTAAGTAGGTACTTACTTGTGTTTTCCATTTTGAAAATATTCTACCGAAACAATATTTTTCTTTTGAATATGTAATCTATGGCTAACCAGAGTGGTAAATCTATGGGCTAACTTCAGTAGAACATGGCGGGTTTAACGTTTTTCATACTAATTTTAAAACGTTATAGCAACAGTTTAACGTATTTGATTTCATTCAAACCTTCTTTAAACTTCCCGTCCCTAATAAAAACAAACTATGCCAATTTCAGCGAAATCGGTCGACTGATTTTTGATAAAAATCTAGGACTGACAGACAGATAGACAATCATTCATTCTTACATACGAGATTTTGATTTCTTCAATAATGATATATATTTTACGAATCGCTGTATTCGAAAACTGTGATATGGAACTCTGATTATTGGAGGAACAAACTATTGTTGGATAAAGTTTTGCATGTCACAGAGGTAATTTATTATGTACCTTTTACATATTCATATTTTTAAGGCTTCGAAAACTTCGAAACAATAAATTCTCGAGAAATTTAAGGCTCAGCAGTGCCTACGCAGATGAAAGCAGTAATTTTCTAATATTTCCCGTTCAATAAACACGTATTTCCTCAGGGTGAATTGTTTCGTACAAGAATGGAACCGCCTACATAATATACAACAGTTCTATGGATTTTGCTCGAACGATATTAATATGAAGTGATCGCAGAATCATAAATTACCATTATTCTGAAGATTGGTCGTTGCGGTAAGCAAAATAAACCAGTTTCCATCAAATTCAGTTTATTTCATTTTACCCAATAACTTCGTTTAGATCGCTTTGCTACCATAGCGAATACCTTCTGTAAATAATTGTTTCATTCAATAGCCACATTATTCTCCGAATAATAGGTGCGGTTATTCTTTTTATTATTGACGTTTTCATTTAATCATTGAAGAAGATAATATTAACATATCATAAATGAAACACGAAACCGTCTCAGTCTAACAGGTATCAGTCGCATATGAGACTCGAACCCAGGACCTCTGTCTTACCGGGAAAACCGGTTTTACCGATTAAACTAATGAGACCAGTTCAATTTACGCCATCTTCATGGATACCATACTTCAAATTATAATATACGGGATTTAAAAATGGAGTATTATATTGACAATTCTTTTGTTTTATAATATTTTGAATTAAGTGAATTCCGTAATTTTTAATCCAGGTTGTGATATGAATTTTGAAATTAATTTTACATATTGTATTTATAGTTAGAAGTTGGCTGAGAGTTATGGCCATGCTATTATAAAGATTAATGGCATAGTAATAAAAGTGTCTTTGCCCGTGTGAGGTGTGTGTTATTATTATGGATGAGAATGCTTCTTAAATAATAAATGCATGTGTGACTAATATTAATGAAAAGAAAGAAAGTGTGTGGAGAGATGATGTGCAGAAGTGTAGAGAAGTTATAAAATGGAGACATGTAATTGACTATAAATATAAGTTTAAAGAAAAAAATACGTACGTGTAGTTAAGTAATTATTTATTATCAGTAAGTAGTTATTGGGATATTCGGTGTTTTATTTGTTGAGGATCTGGTTTTGGATTGGATTGAAATGTGAAGTTTATGTAATCCTATTATCATGACTTTTAGTGTTTTGAAAATTTCAAATAATCCTGTGTAGAACGGTAATGTAATTTATGTATGAGTTTAATTGTTGATTTTTTAAATGTTTCTATTGGGTGTAATTCAATATTTGTTACTTTTTTCCGAGCCTAGCATACAAACAAAAAACCTCCCCTACAAAAAAAATGCACGAAAAATACGCATATCTTTGTCGCCGTAGGCTGATCTAAAAAATTCTTTAGCCCTTACATTATGTCCAGCACTGAGATATCCGGCACAGGTAGACCCAGTAATATGAACTGTCATGGAGATATGTCAGCGCTGACGTCACTACGGTTATTTTATTTTACCTGAGAGCACCCCTGTCATTCGGGATACCCTTATTCTAATTAATATATCCTGCAAGGGTTGCCAACATCTTTTGGAAATAAAAGATTAATTATTTTAAAATATTATTAGCAAATTATATATGTGATGCCCAACTTTTAATAACGAAACCATAATTCATTCAGTTTATTGTAAAAACATATTGAACTTTATAAACCTAATTGTAAAATTTAATTATTGAAGAAAATATATATGAACATATCTCATTGGAACATGCAATGAGTTCAAATCCCAGTTAAGACCGTTACATTTTAATTTTTCTGTGTCTTTTTTGTTTCATGTTTCATCATAATTAGTTAATATTATTTTTTCCAGTGGTTAAATTACTTTTTTGTTAATCTATAATTGAAGCGAAGCTAGCAGTCCACAGTGGTGTGCTGATATCAGCCTGATGTATGACAGTGAGGCATGAAACTGGCAGAGGAAGAATTAAAGTAGACTGAATGCTTTAGAAATGAGATCTCTGAGGTGAATCTGTGGTAAAACTATGGGTGATCGTGTTAAAAATGTTGAGATTAGTAAAGAATGTAAGCGTAATGAATGATATTAAAAATGGGACTCTTAGTAGGTTTGGGCATGTAGAGCGAAAGAATAATGAAAAGAGTGTAAGGAGAATGTAAGAACCAAATCAAGTGAATCAAATACTTGAGTTGGGCTATGTCAAAAGTCAAAATAACAGAAGAGAATATATGAGATACTGTTTGAATTTGAACGAAGCAAGAAGTGTATTCCAAGATGGATTTGTTTGGCGGTTTGTCCTCTCTATAAACCCCTGCGGTGAAACAGCTTGATGGTTTGTTAGTTAATTGAATTTAGTTAGTTCCTCAAAATCTCCCACTAAACCACAATCCCTTGCTCTTGTGGCGTTCGTTCGTTTTAAATGTGGTCTCACTCTTCAATAAGTGTGTACTCGATTTCCATCTCTGTCTCACTTTACCTTTATCTTTTTTATATTTTTGTCGCCCTCTTTGACTATTTTTGTCCTCGCAATTTATGTTTTTCCTTTTGTGGTTATTTAACCCTGATTAAGCTTGACTAAAGCGAAACCGGTTGGTAAATTAAAAAGAAGTTATTAACGTATTTATTCCTATTTTCTTCAAAAGATTGGTATTCACTTTGTGGGGTCATTATTAATAAATGAATTAAAAATTGCTTTGTAATCACCACTTTCTTAATATATTATTATTTATTCTGCTTATTCCTGATGAGGAAAGAATCGCTTTCGAAACATGTTGATATGTATATATCAATAAAGCGGTGATTACAAAGTAATTTCTAATTCATTTATATTTATTCACTTTATTTATTATGTCAGTTCACAATACGAGTATAACGTTAATGATTTTTAAATTGATTTACAAATTACCGAATTATTTTTGGAAAAAAAGTTTTTTTTTATGTCTACTCGTTTGTAAATACAACGTTATCTAATAGATAGATAAAAAACTATTATCAGGAGCTAATAAAGTGGACAATAAAAAGTTGAAAATTGAATTTAAAAGTTTATTGTCATTCATCGAGAGTTTTAAAAAATTAATTAAAGAAGCCCTTTAGGTGATATTTCTCATAATGGCACTACGCAAATTATTAACATATTATTATTATATTTATGACGCCATCCCTATCTCGCACGACCCTCATTTCCCCGTTTAGGGCTATGGGAGGAAGGGGAGGGGGGATGAGAGAGCGACAATCATAAATGTATCATCCCCTAATTAGAAAAATGTCGGCGGATGTCCCACTCCCGGGGGACCAAAATTAATGAGGATAAATTTTAAAATATTAATATCAGAAATGCTACTGCCGACTCCCTACCCCTCGGGAGAGCGATGCGGCGTGTTATTTTTATCAAGTTTTGCAGAAAAATCTTGCCACTTATTTTTTACAAGTCGGAAAAATCACGGGGAGGCATTTTTATGCAGGAAAAGGTATTTCTGGTTAATAAATGTTTATTAGCCAATTCTGAAAAGGTTCTCAATGGGAATTTTGGCTACTTGTGGATATAAGCTAGACAACAATCTTACTTCGTTTTACAATTATTGACATTTATTTGTTTTTTATATAAAAAAAAACCAAAAATTATTTATTTGGAACCAACGTTATTAAATCATAAAATGTATTGTTCAGCTCATATTAATTTTACCTTTTCCTTTTACTTTTTCCTACATATATCATATTACCATATAATATATGTAGGAAAAAGTATTTACATAAGTATAAAGAGGTGTGATAGTACAGAAAAAAACTTATGAAGTGATGAGAAAAACAAATATTATAGAGTGATCAATTATGTATATCGACACCTTAGTTCAATAGGGAACTAACTCAAAATACCTCATTTTGAGAAAACTGGATTTGAATATTTTTCATAAAGACATCGCTCCCATGTAAATTTATTTTGTTCACCTATAAGATGCAGCATGTAAGTAATTTATCAACCTATCTATCATAGATGTAAAAGGCTACATTTATTAAATTCCAAAAGGAAACATTTGACTTGTTTCTCCATTGAACTAAGAATGTGCTGATTACATAAAGAATTATCTGACTACATAATTAGAACGAACTTATTTTTTTATTGAAAAAAAGAAGGGACGATTTCTTTACCATTTTTCATCATTAACTCAAAACCCAGAAATTTTGAGTTATCTCCCTATTGGACTAAGGTATCGATATATGTTATATGATAGGTACTGGTCGGTGCTATGAGGTATAAAATGCGTTTAAAATTGAGTGTTAAAAATAAAGATAATATTATTGAGTAATATTGATAAGATTAAATTACGTATCACACAGCTTTATGAGCCGACGACGAAACTCATGGATGCAGCCCGAATTTTTAGACCTAAGGGATGTCATGGTAGTAAGTGGAACATTAAAACCGCTATTTAGTTATATATATACGCCCATGAGGTTTTTGCAGAACACCATATTTATTTGAGTATCGCCTCTCTTCTTCTTCTATCTATTATATAAAGAAGAATATACCGGGCGGCGTGTGCTTGTTTTGTATATAAATCTACAGTTTTGTTCCGAGCTTAATAATATTGCGCACACTTGACCTTCAAAACAAGAAAAAGGTCACCGTTTACATGATATTTCGAAAAACCTCCCCCTATTTATCCTTTCCACAACTTAAAGAAGAATTTTGGTGCTTCTTGATGAAATTTTGCATGTTCAATGTTCAAAATAAGAGAAAAATTACTTTATAGGGGTAGGGGTAATTGTAACACAACAATTCATAACCCCGGGCAACGCCGGGTACTTGATCCAGCTTACTGTAAGGACGAGTAAAAAAAAATAGTTGAATTAGTAGGAAAATAAATTTTTAAAAAAACGATAAAAGACAATAAATTCATTGAAATCCAAAATTAAGTTCTGTTTGAAACAGGCCGCGCAGCCCTTCCCCTTAACACAAAAATATTATTTTAAACTTCTACTTTTGTATGCTTTACTAATGATAGCACGGGCAAAAATTATAACAGATATTTGTAACGTTAGCTATAATACTCTAGTTTTAAACCATAAATGTAAGTTATATAGCAGTATTGTGAATAAAATATTCACTTGTTCTTAAATATGTATAAGTGTTACGTCACTAGCTCTAAGTCATAGATGTAAATCGCTAATCATAAGTCTCAGTAGTTAGTTGCTAGCTATTATAAGTCTTAGTTGTAAGTCACTAGTTATAAATCTTAGTTGTAAGCCATTAGTAATAAATTTTAGCTGTAAGGTTTTAGCTATACGTCTAAGTGATAGGTTATGTAAATTATTTGGGAAGAAGTGATTTTCCCACGAAAACGGCCTTGTATATGTAATCCAATTATTATTATTATATTAAAGTGGCTACTCAAAATAGAAAGAGGATAGAATCATTCCAGAATGCATTGCTCAGACGATTTACCAAAAGTCCCTGGTTCGTCGGGAATAGCATAATTAACACGGGCTCGAAAATTCCTACACTACGAAAACATATAATAGATTTAACCGAAACATTTTACTCCGAATTAGAATCGAACTCGAATCCCTCTATCTCTAACGTCGGCCGCTGGACCCCCAGCACCGACCCTCTTCGTCTCCGCCCAATTTTCATTTTATGCCCTCTATTATCTTACATTTTACAACTATTTGAAATAAAAATTAATAAAAGCCCTATAGTAGCTATAAGCAGCCTGCTCATTATCTCCACATTTATGCACCTCTAACCGCAGTTGACACAGGGATAGGGAGAAATGTTCCCGGCACTGAACATAAAAATTTAACAATACGATATATATATGAAAAAGTTATTCTAAGCCCCCTAATTAAATTAGGAACGTTGAATTGAAATTATTTTGGAGCTGCTCCCTTGAATTCAAAATAATTAATGTTCTTCTAATTCAATTATTGCTTTTGAATAAAAATTATCCGTGTGTTCTGTTGAATTTTGATGATGAAACCAATAAAAAATACTGTTTCTCCCTTTTATTAATTTGTTTGTTTTTCTCTGTTTATTTCAGGTGAGTGCTAAGGCTGAGTTTTCTTATCGTTGAGGACATGTTGGCGGGAAGTTAGTAACAAGTAAGATATTTTTTTGTATTTCTCTCTAACACTTTGGGAAATAGATATCGTTATAGTAAAATATCAATTCTTTCAGGGTATTATTTGGTGGAAATATAATCTCAGCCTTTCTTTGTCGAGTAAAAACGATTTTGTTGAAATCGTTTTTTTATTATTTCGATATTTTGGAATCTAGTGAGTTCGTGATCGAACATTTAAAATTGAACAAGTGTAACTTTTTTAATACCACATTTATTTATTTATTTTTATTATGGAAACAGAATAGTACATTAGTTACAGTGAGAAACAGTTTCTAGAAATTAAAATTACGTGTGGGCACCTACGCTATATTACTTATTTGATTATTCGCCCATCTGGGCTTTTACATTGATTTTACAATACAATATAAAGAGCTATCAAAAACTACAAGTACATAGAGATTCTAAATCATAAAATAATGAACAATCTTTTTCAAACGTTTAACAGTGACATAAAATAGAAAACTAAAACAATATTATAAAACAAACGACCAGTCAGTGGTTGAGTTGGCATCGCGTTTGGGTCTCACCGAGGCGTCGTGAGTTTAATTCCTCGGCTGACTAAGTCCTCCATCACGACACAAGCAACATCTTCCGCTTACTGTGATGGTAGTAGGAGATTTTCAAATATTGTCAGGTTATTCGAAACCAGGGAATATTTGTCTTTCTGTTTAAAAAAAAAATGTTGACCGCGCGTTTTGCATGTTTCCCAACTGTGTACTGGTGCCGTAGGAATCAATGACACAAGTTCCTCAGAGCATCTACCATTGAAATACCAGTAGAACAAAGACAGGCAAAGATAGGCGAATTTATCAAACGGACCGTCTGTTTCTAAACAAAGCCAAGGGTTTTTTCAGATATTTTAGGGCTTCCGATAAGAGATGGCTGCCAAATTCTACAGTGGTGTGCATTTGCGATTTGTACAGGGTCAGCAGTTGTGTACTATTAAAGTGTCAGCGGGCTCGGTACAGTACGCCCAGTTTCTGAGAGGGTGACTTAACTCTGGCTTCGATGGAGCCCCCATACCTGAGCTGGTCACTTAAGGTTACACCAAGCATATCAATGGAGGGCTTGTTGGGAAGATTGCTTCCATTAAAGGAGACTAGATTGTCATTTCGATCACTTTTAGATATAATAAGACATGATTGGGTCATTGAAACGTTTCAGTTTACGATCTTCAAGTTAACTCGATAAATGGGGAACTGAATGCAGTTGGCGCTATTAAAATTTATTCAAAGAAGCAAGCTACCAGTCTACAATGGAGTGCTGATACAAACCCTGATGTATCTCAGCGAGGCATAATGCTGTAGAAATGAAATACCGTGTAAGAATGTTGAGATTCGAAAAGAATGCTGATGTGAGCGTAATGAGTGAGATTATGAAAGGGAAGCTTAGGTGGTTAGGGCATGTAAACCGAATGAACAAAGGTAGTGTAAGGGAAATATTTAACTCGAATGTGAACGGAAGAAGAAGTCGGTGACGCCCGAGAATGACATGGAACTATGCAAGGAGCGTGTAACTAGACCGAGTTGTTTTGTGGTCTGTCCTGTCTGACAGCTCCTGCGGAGAAACGGCGTAATGGTTAGTTAGTTAGTCTATTTTCAAAATAAATCACCTGGAAAAAAAGTTTATTGGCTTGCACCTGCAATCAATTCCAATCTTGCTTAATTTATTTCATTGATTACCACGCGCGAAGCTTTTGTTGAATTAAAAGTTTCTTTGTTGGCGTCTTTTTAAATATTTATTTTGCGAAAGTTCTCCTTACGACGTGTAACCAAAATCGATTCAGATTTCAAATATCCAACAACAAAAAAAAACAAAGGTCCGATGATTTGGAATTCACCAGGGCTTGAATTTAGATTAAGGGTGGTTTTTAAAATAAAGTCATTATATTTTATAAAAGTGATTAATGCACATCTAAGTACCTCACTAGATAGTAATAACCTATTTATTCTGTCACTAATTCTAAAAGTGACTTTTGCCGCCTGCATTTATACTTCCATTTGTAATTATTGTAAAGCTTAATGCAATAGCAAGTCAAGATTGCGCCATATATGCAATACGGAGCCGAGATTTTACAACACGTGTACATATTGTTCAGCCGCGCATAAAATAAGCGTACGCACAGCGGTGTGTATTTTTCTTTTGACTTCAACCGTAGAATGGACAACATGTCCTTGGATACCTCGACCTGCCGCTATCATAAAAGAATAGTCTTCTACACCCAGCAACCGCTGAAGTCACTACCTGCTACTTCAGCGACCGACCATACTGGCTGGTGCCATAAGTCAAGTACGCTCGGAGCGACAAAATCTCCATTGAGAAATTACCGAACGCTTTTCTCAAGAGGATTCGTAAATCACAATGGTCGTGGGTCCCCGCGTGCCGGTGCCTAAATATTTACACTATTTTTCTTGTGCGGGTCTTACACGTCTCATATTTTTATAAATTTTAGTAAATACGACTTTTTTTGTGGAAAAAAGAATGGAGCACCAAAAAGAGCACATTACTTCCGAACACCTTTTTGTTCAATTTGGGAGGTGGGTAACCAACACCGCTGCCATAGCTCACCTCAAGTTGATTCTACGTTTGGTGACTTAGCAGGGCTGCCCAGGTTCATGGAGTGAGGTTTGTGCAGGTCTTAGTGGCGGATATGTCTACCTTCTAACTGCGTGGTAAGCTCGATAGGAAAAGACCGGCATATTGAGACCTTCGACTCTTTATAACCATTACCTTGCACTGTAGTGGGATACGTCTGTCACTTCTGGATACACTGACCCCTTACCCACTCTTCACACCTTTTTCCTTCCCAGAACTTCCTCTCCTTCCTTCCTTTCCTTAAAAAAAACCTTCTGCACAGCATCTCCAAAGATGACATAGGCCCTGAAGAAAATTGTTTTCCCCCAATTTCTTCTGCTTACTATTCATAAACTACAAAACTACAGTGGAAGTTAAGTTGACATAATACGATATCGTCGACGAGGTCCGTAATAGGGCAAAACAATGTGTTGTAAACACCCTGGACTTGCACCACTAACGATGTTTACGAACAAATGTAACAGCTCAAATTACAAAGCTAACAAACAGACCTGATGATAGTGTGCTTTCAGAAACCCATATAACAAACAGCTATGCTTTTATAATTCAACGATAGCTTCAATAAGAGTCGTAAATACCCTCAGTATCGCCCTGGTATTAGGCCACCGTTCAGATTCTACAAATTTGAAATGTTGCTTGAAATGGCTTTTTGCCATGTTCGATGACAAAATCTGAATAGCCATGTACTTACCAATGGTTATATTTCCCACTCTCCTTCTTCTTTTTATTCCTTTCAGCCTCACAACATATCCCAAACGGGAATTCCAAAGTCGCACTGGCTTCTGACAGTAGAGACTCTTGTGCAATATTCACCAAAAAATAATTAACTGCTCACCAAATAACCGTCACTCCATTTCTCCGTAGGGGTAAGCAGAAAGGATGGAGCGCCGTACTACTTAGCCTAGTTATAATCTCCTCGCTTCGATTACATTCATGGATCGTTCCATTATGTTGATCGCCTCATTTCTTCTCTGGGTGACTCAGACAGTTTCTATCGTTCAATTTTCTTCGCACATTCTTCGGACACTCTATCTTTTTACACTTTATCCAAACCAACTCAGCATCCCTCTCTTAGTCTTTTTTTCTCACGCTTACATCAGCGAGGCATTCTTATTCGTAATCTTATTTATATTACATTCATTCAACAATTTTATGTATTTATTTAATATAAACGGAATAAATATACCATAAACAATAATTTCATATGACAGTTAATTACAGGCATAAATACATGGTTTTAAATAATTTAAAAAATGAACTATTAAATACGGTATTAGGATGTACAGTGACATCCGAGTGGATATAAAGAATAAAAGTTAATGAAGTGACGAATGAATAGTATTTGTAATAAATGTATTCTTCTATATAATGTAACCCACTTGTTTTTTCAATTACATTCTCAAGAATCAACTTTAAGAGAACTAGACATCTGTTAAGACGTTGATGAAAAAGCATGTTTCTTTAAAATGTTTAATTCTCACTGAAAAACCCGTCCCGAGATTAAGGGATGGTACTTGGAAATTGAAATCCCTCAGGGAGCCATTAGGGAGAGGAAAAAATGGATGAGAGATGGATAGCGGACGCGGAAGGGGGGAAACTGAGGGGAAGGAAGATAAGAAAAGAGATAAGACGAGAACCACTTAAAAAACATCTCTTGCCGGATAAGATGTATAAGGTTTATAAGATATACTCGAGACTCTGAAGGGGGAAATCAAGAAAGGTCAAGGTTGGGCTATAGTGGAACCACGTCGTGCGATGTTGTACATTGTGTGGTCATTCGGACGGTCAATGTAGTGAAATGGTGAACACATTTATTTCATGTTTGTGCATAGCGGGCTTATTTTGGGTTGGAGGGTAGTTTCGCTACCAAACCTCTCTGAACATGTGATTAGCTTGAAAAACTCATGCGAGTAGATTCTTCTATACATCGTATTGTAAAATGTTTGTCAACGGTGCTAGGGAACATTTCTCCCTCTTCCTGTGTCAACTGTGGTTAGAGGTGTATAAATGTGGAGATAATCTTATCTACCCAGTGAGCGGGCTGCTTATTGGTACTGTAGAGCCTTCATTTATTTTTATTTCAAAGAATTGTAAACCGTGTTTTCTAACCCAAACATAACCAAGGAAAGGAAAAAGGACAAACATTTGGTCATAAACAATTTACTAGAGTTACTTATTTGTACTTATTAAATAAAATATATTTAAACTATTTGCTGCGCCCTCTTCTGGCTGCATCCATGAGTTTCGTCGTCGGCTCATAAAGTTGAGTGATACGTAACTCAATCTTATCATTTTTACTTAATAATTTTACCTTTTTCTAGCACTCAATTATAAACGCATTTTTTTTCCTCATAACACCAACTGGAACCTATTGACACATGTGTATAATTGTTTACTCTATAATATTTGTTTTTCTCATATCTTCATAAGTACGTTCGTAGGTTTTATCCGTACTAATTTTTACATCTCTTTATACTTAATTATTATACTTATATATTATAGATATGTTATATTACCATACTATGTCAATTCTTTTTTTCCCTAATATTTTTGTATAATGGCACTTAATATGAACTAAACATGTCAATTTGACTGTCCTAAAACGGGATTTGTTCCCAGTTGGTCAGTCAAAGTTTTCTTATATTTTATTGTTTAATAATGTGTGTGTTTGAAATAAAATAAATAAATAAATGGACTAGCGGCACTTTCCAATAACAAACTAATAACAAACTGATATTTAAGACCGCTCACTAAAGCAATGGAGGGTATAAGAGATAATTTGGGCGGAGACGGAGGGGGTCGGTGTTGGGGGTCCAGCGACTAAGGTTGGAGATTCGAGGGATTCGAGATCAATTCTAATTTGAAGTAAAATATTTTGGCTACATCTATTATATGTTTTCAGAGTGGGGGAATTTTTGAGCCAGTGTTAATTATGCTATTCCTGAGGAAGCAGGGATTTTTTGTGAATCGTCGGAGCAATGCATTCTGAAATGATTCTAGTCTTTTTGTATTTGAAGTAGCCCATTTAGGTAATGCGTTTGTTAATTTTGGTCGGATTTTCGATGTGTAAAAGAGAATTTTGTTTTTTTTAGGTTGAGTTTACTGTTGTAGCTGATATGTTTTTAAAAGAATCCATGTTTCTAAATCATTTAAAAAAAATTTCAAACAAACTTATTGTTAGATCGTGATGTCACGTAAATATAAAATGATAACTGAAGTGCCTGAAGTGGTGTTGCCCGGGATTATGAATGGTTGAGAGTAAAGTTTTGTTAGATCGTGATGTCAAGTAAATATAAAATGAAAATTGAAGTGCCTGAAGTGGTGTTGCCCGGGGTTATGAATGGTTGAGAGTAAAGTTTTGTTAGATCGTGATGTCATGTAAATATAAAATGATAACTGAAGTGCCTGAAGTGGTGTTGCCCGGGGTTATGAATGGTTGAGAGTAAAGTTTTGAGGTTGTGATGTATTACCTTTATCTTTACACCTACTCCTACACCCATCCCTACCCCTACCCAGTAATTTTCCTCTTATTTTGAACGTCAAGTATTCTAAGTTTCATCAAGAAATACCGAAATTCTGCTTTAAGGGGTGGGAAAAGGGGGATAAAGGTGGTTTATTGAAATATCATGTAGACAGTAACCTTCATCTTGTTTAGTAGGTCAAATATTCAAATGTGAAATATTAATAAATGGACGCTTAGATGAATGGTTGAGAGTAAAGTTTTGAGGTTGTGATGTATTACCTTTATCCTTACACCTACTCCTACCCCCATCCCACCCCTACCCAGTAATTTTCCTCTTATTTTGGTATAGGCATGTAGAGTGAGTGAACGAAGAAAGGAATGTAGGGAGAATATATGACGCGAATGTGAATGGAAGAAGAAGCCGGGGACGTCTGAGAAAGACATGGCACGATCAGTGACTCAAATACTTGAGTCGGGTCATTTCAAAAGTTGGAATAACAGAAGATCGATTTGTTTGGCGATCCATCCTCTCTGCCTACCACTGCGGTGAAACGGTATGATGGTTAGTTAGTTAGTTATACAAGAAGATTCTTTAAGTTATTCGATTAACATTTTAAAACTGATAGAGAAATTTAGGATTTTAGGTACCGCAGATTTTTTTAACGAAATTGCAAATAATTTGCTAGATTTCAGTTACTTAATTTGCCAGTTAATTATATTACCATAATCCTATTAGTTCCAGACAGCATTTTAGAGGTCATCACATAAAAAGGTATTGCGGGCATGACGTCATTAATAATGTATTATAATTTTCAACCTACGTAAACCCTTTCCAATTAGAACTTCACATGATGAAAAAAATGTACGATCACTTTCCATGGATACAATAATGATTGTATGGAAATGAATAATTAAACATTTCGGGTCCGAACTTCTGCGAACATTTCCCATAATAATAATATCGAGGTTGGCCGAAATTAAATTAAGTCTTCCCTTAGGAAATGGACACAGGAAATTGCTAATACGTTTGATTATAGGGACGAAATATACTTTCAGGTTTAAAGGTCCAAAGGTTGTATTATTTGACCGGTTTTGGTATAATCAAATATGGAGGGTTTTTGAATAAATATTATATTATCACATACATGACTTAGCTATTTGGTTACGTAACGTTATTTGGCCGTAGCAAGCACATGAAACCATATCTATGTTGTCTGAATACTACCACAGTGGGTATTCTATCTTTACATGGATTATTCATTGTTTTTGTATTTGATTTGTAGAACTTCATTTTTTTTATAAATTGAATGTAAATCAAATTTAATAATGTTATTATTAAGTTCTGCAAGTATTTTTTGTTTTTATTAAAGTGACAGCTGTTTCGGCGTTCAAGGCCATTTTCAAACTGCGGTTAATCCACATTGTGAGGATTTATTTACTCCCACCCGATTCTAATGTGGACGTTTTCTTTTAAATAATGATTTATTATCGGTAAAACAGATTTATTATTAAATAATTAAAATTCTGTGAGATTTTTACATTTATAGTGTGCTTCCCCGTATTTAAATGATAATGTTTTCATAATTGATTTATTTAAATGTGTTATATTGTTTTGATAATGTGAACATACTGAGAAGGGGTGAATAAATAATTAAATTAATGAATAAATGACAAAATAAAAATAAATTTACAAATATAATTCTTTGTAAGGTTTTAGCGAGGAAAATAATGATTTGAAACCATTTTCCCTGTTGTAGGCTGATGATTCAGGATTTATTTCTTTCAGTATGGAAGATCTACAGTCTTTCGTGTCTAGGACGAAGGAATTATATATGCGGAATAAAATAATGGTTAATGCGTATTATAAATATGAAATTAAGCTAATAGTTATCAAATATGAAAGAGAAGATACAAAGCACTGTGAAATATAGATGTGAATTGAGTATACTTGCACTTTATTTGACATTCAAGGTAAGGTAAAATATTTAAAAAATATATATATATACATATATATAAGAGAATTTTTTTCATAGTCCTCTTCACCAGGAGATCCTGTGTTGAGGTCAACTAGGTTTTGTATAATGGGATTTCAGCGACCTTTATATTTCAACTTTAAGGTTTATGTAGGGTATTTCCAGTAACTTCTATAACGTTGTTTTAAGAATACGAGTTCAGTTTTTCTTCTGTTAATTATTGTTAAGTTTTACTAGACTTAATGCAATTATTGATTGAATTTCTTTGTTTGATACTAAATGAGAGTTTGTTGTATAATTTTAGAGCTAAAAATTCAAATCTCTTCCAAAGTCCAAAAGTAGTATTACACTAGGTACATTTAGCTTAATTTACTCTGGTATTTTGTCCTTTTTCAGATGATGAACCAGAATATTTTTGGCAAATATTATTTGTTTATATGGAACGTCGAAATGTTTAAAAATTTCCGTTGTTGACGCGTCACTATAGGGACCTTTAAAATGGTCTTTATAATGAATTTCTAAGTTTCATTTAGTGGTTTTATGCAGATGTAATTTGATCCAGGTGAGCCCCATCCCAAAATTCCGTATTCCAAATGAGAGTGGCATAAAGCATAATATACTCTATTTAGATCGTCGGTTCAGAAGATATTTAGTAATTTTTTGAAGAAGTAAACGAGTTTTATTAGCTTTTTTGAAGTTCCGTTAATGTGTAAATTCCAGCGGAGTTTATCCCAAGATATGTAATACTCTTATTTTTGGTTTTATGCGGGTAAGTGCAAGGAGGTAAATTATTTTGACATTCATGTAATTTGAGTATGTGTTCATTCATTGGTTGGCCTCTTTCGTTTATTGAGAATATTAGATATTTAGTTTTACTGACATTTAATGTAAGCGAGTTCACTTTTAACCAGTTTTGAAATACAGCCAAGTCACGCTCTGCCTCTTTGAACGTATTTGTCTAATCTTATTCATGATAAATAATAATAGTCTCATCTGCAAAGCTAATTATGTCTCCTTTCATGGAAAGATTCATAAGTTCATTTATATAAATGAGAAAGAGTATCGGTCCTAATACGCTTCCTTGGGGGACACCATACTTAATTGGTAGAGTTTTGCTGTTTTTTTTTATCAAGTAGAATTGCATATTAACTATTAAATAATTCGTCATGGTAACAAATACGATTTTATTTTATATTTTATTTAAACGCCCAGGAAGCTTTTACGTAATAATACATCTCTTTGAAAAATTACAACTTTTTGAACATGAGATATAATAAAATATAATATTCTATATGTACTAATATTAAATTTTGTTTTCTACTAATATCTAGAAAATTAATATTTATATCGCTAAAAACTATAGGTAGAAAATACGGCATAAATACATATATTTTTTAAATCATTTACTTAGTTCGTATTATTTCACTGTAACTTAATTAAATACATTTGAAGTTTGTCAAGTTATTTTTTTTTAATATTTGTTACCGAGACTGTGTAAAAATTGAATTTGGGAATCTAAAGTACTGTTGGGGTATTATATTGATTGATTAATTCAGGAGTTAAGAACAATCTAATTTATAGTAAAATAATTTAAATAAAAAAGGTTAGGTCGTCCATTATTCATTCATTCCTTTTCTAAAGCAGGAATATTTAAAATAATCATTAACGATGAGTCATTTATTTGCTCTAAAGGGGTTTTAAGTTGCTTGTCATGTTTATTGTAAGAGTGTTAGAACTTCCAAAGAGCAAAATTGGTGCCAAGCGTTGCTTTAATAAGCAGAGCAGTTTTATTAAATAAACCGAAATTTACGTTTATATTTAATCTACTTATATTCTGAACTAGCTAATATGTACCCGGCCGTGCTCGGGTTTATTATTATATTTTTGGAATAAAGTTATGAAGTTTTGAATTCTTGCTCATCGTTTGGATGCCATTATTGATTATAAAGCGAAAACAAATAAACAAAGAAACATTAATTTTAAAAAATATTTTTTTTCTTAAAGTTTATTTTTTCAAATAGTATAATAATAATAATAATATAATAATATCTTTATTGTAATAAAATTTAACTGTAACTAAAAGACATGTATAATATAATAATGTAAGTGTACAGTGGTTTATAAAGTAAAATAGAAAATAATATAATAACAGTTATAATTGAAGTTTCACATGACCCGCCTCACTAGGCTAGCCAGTGTTGAGGCAATAATTTTTGAAATTATTTTATAATTTTATAATACCCATGAATATATACTTATATTATATAAAAAGATCTTAAGTAGGTACCAACTTGTGTTTTTAATGTTGAAAATATTCTACCCAAACAAACTTTTTCTTTTGAATATGTAATCTGTGGCTAACCGGAGTGGTATATCTATGGGCTAACCTCAATACAACATGGCGAGTTAAATGTTTTTATACTTATTTTAAAACGTCATAGCAACAGCTTTAGCTATTCGATTTCATTCAAACTACCTTCTACACCTTCCCGGCACTAATAAGAACAAACTGTGCTATTTTCAGTAAAACCGGTGTAGTAATTGATTAGAAAATCAAGGAAACACAGAAAAATATTTATTTTTATATATAGAGATATAGAAAATGTACGGAATCGGATATACCTAATGAGGCTTAAATACTGCAATCTATGTTGCCGATAGAAGAATTTCACTCTGTATAATTATAACTAAGTCCCTGTAAGAAACCAACACTAACAAAATCTTCAATAATCTTAACACCATGTCAATAATACAATTATACTCTAAAACAATACTACTTTATGTACATAAATGCAAAAAAAAAAACAACAAACACACATATTAGAAACACTACATATCAGAGTCAAAAACACATACAACAAGCAACCACAATTACAATAATTGAAAAAAAAGCTTCTTGTACTTTGGTACTAAACTCTACAACAAAATTCCACTCCCTATCGATGATTTTTGAACATTGATGGAGAGTGGCATTTTGTAACATTAACAACGATGAATACTTTACATAGGGAAATTTGGAATAGAAAATATATTTACACCTAATATAGACTGACGCAGAAACCGCTTAACTGCACATCATCTGTATTACAATTCATTCAGCAAATTAAAAATAATTTCATTTAATATTATGTAAATGAAATTCTCAGGACTGCAAATCCCAGTGAAGATATCGTTATTTATTTAAAACCTCTTAAAGAAGGATAATTTAATAAACTTTTATTATTATTATAATTTATGGAAGATGGTGTGGCTGAAGAAGAATAAATAAAGAAAAGGAAAGAATAAAGGAACGAGGAAGGTAAAATATCAGTTTTTTTCTAGAAGTTTAATCAGTAAATTCAATCAAAGCCAATCTAAGCTCAAAGTTTAAAACTTTATCCAGGAATCGAACCAGCGACCTCCGTTTCCGAAGTGGGAATTTTAACCACTACCCCTTCTGAAATAACCAAAGTAATCCACTAATTTCCTCCACTACATAATAATCCAACTAAGCGGAATCCATTTTCAGTTCTTTTGGTGTATTCGACCGAACCCGTACCGATGGAATAACAAATAATATTATAAAGTTTTTTGTTGGGGAAAGTTAGCAGCGCCAACAATTACCGCTTGCTCCCGAACCCGGGCCGGGTGTTTTTGTTTTCTACCCTCTCTGCATAACCCGGCGGGATACTAATGGGGGTTGGGAAGTGAGGTTGTGTTCTATGGATGTCGCGCAAAATAATATAAAAAAAAACTTTCATTATATTAAATGTTTATTTCGGTATGTGGGGAGGTTAGTGCAGTTCCAGACAATCCATACAAAGTGTACATGCTTTGGATTATGAAAAAATAAAAAAAATAGTGATAGATGAAAAACTGATAAGTTACCTATATGCATAAATCACAAAACATAAGTAATTTGTTGTTATGTAACAAATTGACTACAATTTAAAAACAAGGAAGATTCTAGCTGTTTGTTGAAAGGCACCTATATCCTCGTAAAAGTTTCGCGAATGCGGCCTTGCCGCACGAGAGCGACGGCCATTGTGCCCACGGAAAGATTTCGCTCGCAGACCGCAGAGGTTGCCATTGACACGCGCTCCTGCGCGGGCTTGCCGTTTGCAATGGTGTCTTGTTACCGTAATTTATAAGTCCTAATTACTGTTGACCGTTTACTTGTGAGGTCCCTAAATTGTGGACCGGGTTACATGCACTAATATGAAGACACCGTTCCTGGCTACAGCTATCTCGTCCTCGACCGATGTCCCCATGTAAGCTGTAACTATTTCCTCTTTTTCATGTGCTGTAGATCACTCCGTTTAAAGTAACTTGCCGATTTTAATGGTACTGGAGAGAGATAATCCTAGATTAATAGATAGGGTGTGCATTGCCAATTGTTAGTATATGCTTCCCCATGTGTACCCACTGTGATTGCCTTCCCATAAAATAAACCCTGTCTAGAAAGCTCACATCTATTCCTTGATAGTTGAGTACCTTTTTCCACTGAGCCCGGCATGAGGCTGTTGCCGACTCACAACTGCAGAAGAGAGATTACCTGTTCTAACCGCTGAGCTATCCAGGTACGCTCTGAGTCGGGCGCCCTTCGCCGGGCCTCCAGGTGAGTTTAACCTAACCTGCTACTTTTACACTGTCGCTCCAACGTGCTTTAACTGCCTTCTATTACACAGGCGGCCAACGTGGATGGTATCTAGTCCCTTCTATTACAATGTAAATGAAGCCTTTAGGGAGCTGTGGTATTTAGATATGTTGCAAAGAAGTATAGATAAAATTCACTTGAACAATTGGAAATTAATAAACGAACGAATGTACTTAATATAATATTAATTATTAAAAGTAAATTATTTATTCACCACTTCTCAGTATGTTCACATTACCAAACCAATATAACACATTTGATTAAATTGACCATCATCTCACTATCGTATTGTTGCACGCACCGAGTTTCAGTGAGATAGGTTACGATGTTATTAATTTTTAATTATTTTTTAATTAATTAACTTTGAAACCACACAAGTTAATTAAATAAAATTTACTTGCGCACGCCGGGATTTGAACCCGCGACCTTCGGATTTGTAGTCGAGAGCCTTACCCTTCGACAATGGAGGCCGTCAATGAATGTATTTATTCATTTAAAAAAAATAATCGTATGTTTGTAGCACGTTAGAGAGTGGTAGATACTTTCAGTATCGTCCTGGTAAAAGACCACCATTCATAATCCAAACGTTGCTGGAACTGACTTATATACCCCAATTGGGGATGCCATAGTCTCATTGGGTTCAAATTTAAAAATAAATTGAAAAATTTCTTTACTATTTTTGTATTTTTATCAGAAATTTTTCTACGTTTATATAAATTAATGAGATTATATTGACGATTATTAAATCGATATGACAGATGTTTCGTAATTTTTTGTAATCATCGTTCAATATGGACCGCGGTAATGCAATCGTTCTTAACATCCATGTTTCCGAATTTCTGTACTTTCAAAATGATGAAAAAAGCGTTGCTGAACATTGAACGTTAAATGTTATTTTTTAAACAGTTTTAACACCATGTAATGTTTTATGGTAGAAATGTACTCGTGGAATTATGCACGCGATGTTCTATTTGTGTTGTACATATTATGCAAACATTATGACACTGAATTATTAAAATGCACACCCGTTCGTTACTACTAATGGGGAAAATGTGCTTTAAACAATGTTTTATTAATTACCTACTTCTTGTATCCGGCTTAGAGCAATCTTCTGGAAACGATTTTATGAAGTCACTAGCTGATGATTTCCTAGCCTTGCTCGTCATTGGGGTGTCTTAATTGATTTGACAAAGAAAGTAACTATCTCCAAATGAGGAAACATTCATTTGAATATTTTATTTCATTCCAAACGTTCATTTAAATTTTTTTTTTTAAATATATCTAAATCATAAAGTTCTTAAGTAGGTCCTACTCATTTTAAAAATATTCTACCCGAAAAACCTTCTTCTTTTGAATGTGCAATCTGTGGCTAACCGGAGTGGGCAAACTTAAATAAAACATGGGGGGTTCAATGTTTTTCATTTTAATTTTAAAACGTTATAGCAATATAGGATTTCATTCAAACTCCTTTCTAAACCTTCCCGGCACTAATAAAAACTAACTGTAATATTTTCAAGAAATCGGTAGAGTAATTTTCGAAAACATCGAGGACAAACAAACAAACTTGCATTGATTTTTATATAAATACATATTTATTTTTCTAATAACTTATTGAAGCTTATAAACCTCTTTGAAAAGTGTTTTTTAATCCTAGAAGATGATATAAACAATTCTCAAAATGAAACATGAAACCGAAAAGACACAGAAAACCAAAATATAAGGTAGCACATGAATAAACCATATAAAAAAAAATTGGATAGGTTTATTCGAGACAGTAACTAATGATTATAAATCAATTCGGGTAGGATCTTGTAGTCATAAAAATATAGCAGCCAAAAATGTGTATGGGCACAAATAGAAGATGATATTAAGAGTTTTTGGAAATCGAAGTATTATACCGATACAAATAAAAGGAGAGATCGGGTAACAGTAGCATAATAGATTATAGCGCAAGGTCCCGGATAGACCATGAGGTCCTGGGTTCGACTCCCAGCTGCTACTATTATATTTATCATTTCGATTTCATGTTTCATTTTTAGAGTTGTTAATATGATCTTCAGTAATTAAAAATATATAACATTTAGGTTTATTTTAAGATTTTATAAGTTATTACAATAAAATTTAACAATATATATTTATGTGATCTTATTATTTAGGCAAAAAATCAAACACAAGAACCTTGTGTCTTCATGGCGAGGAATAGCTATATTATGTTTACCTTAACACTGTGGTAATATTATATTATGTATGTAAAAAAAAGACCTTCAAGTAGGAAAGGAATTTTGTGTAGAATTGAACAAGAGTTGGTGGAAACAGCACAAAAATATTCTTATTTAACCATAAAAAGTGAGAGGGGGAAAATAGAAACACTACATAATGAAATTATTTGTCTTGTGACAGCTGTTTCATTTTCCCATTGAATTATAAAAAACAAATCCTCCCTAGGTGCACTTAAAATGAACAGAAATCCTTTAAAAATATTTCTTTACGTAATTGAGTTAAAAACTAACAAACAGATACTTGAAAAAACTTTTTCAAAGCCAGCTTAAAAATTAAATTAAACCAATTAAAACACCCCTCATTTAAAATCAGAGTTGCATTAAGAGCGTAAATAAGTAAATAACTAAGCATGCTAAGAGCGTCTGTTTAGTTTGCAGATTTTCTTCGGCTTTCTCCCCACCTTCCTAAGTAGTGAAACAACACAGCGCAGGGAGGCGAGTTCGGAATGTGTGTCCATACAACAAAATATCTACTCTTTATTCTCTTCCGATAGAAGAAATGTAGATGACATAGAATGAAACTCGAAAATGGAAAAAAAAATCCAAAATTTTCGTCATTGTTAAGGCTTTTGAAGATAATTTTATTTTATTTTTTTATTACGTATACATAAATATAAACACTTGCTATCGATGTTGACGTATCGCTTATCTTACTAGGTGTTTCAAGATGGGAAATAACAGAAGTGATTTTTCAGCTAGGTTTATGCTATATATATAATTCAATAATTTAAACAATAAAATATTAAAATTGAAAAGAATTTTGAACCAGTTGAGTAAAAGACATAATGTTGGCAGTCAATAGTGAGTTCAATTCCTCGGCTGGCTAAGTCCTCCATTATAATACAAGCAACAGTTTCCGCTTATTCTGATGGTAGTAGGAGATTTTCAAATATTGTCGGGATATTTTTATCCCCGATCCATATATTGATTAGAAAAAAAATACGCATAAATAAATGCAATTCGTGTTATTATTTATATAATAATTGGATGATTTATACAGCCCTGTTTTTGTGAATAATCACCTCAAAGACGCTGTACAAATATTACTTTCTAGGGTTTATCATTATTATGTGACAGATACAGAAACATGCTTTCCTGACAGATCACTTCAGATTAATACGTTAATTTATAATTTTTTTGCTTGGGAAGATATGATTTTAAACCCACAGTCCATAATATTATAAAATACTGCATATTGCACGATATTGCAGTTACTATTTAATTATTATTCGTCAATAATATTATATTTATTGGAAGAATAGGGGCTAAAGAAGAATAAGTGTCCAAAAAAAATTTTTTTTATTCGATTTAAGTAATTTTATAAAAAAAAATGACCGAAACATCTAAAAATTTCTATTCTTCGATATTTATTTACGTTTACAAATATTTATACTTATTTTAAGTTTCGGGGACCATGGAAAGTTTCAGAGTCTTCTGTAAATAATGTTAGGTTAGGTTGCCTGCAGGACCAACTCGCCAATGGTCATGCCGGTGGGGAGGACAATCTTTCTGTTAAATAGAATCACTTCGGATATTGACATATTTAGCATCAATGAAGCTAAGTAATTATTTTGGATTTTGTACATCCTGTATACTCTTTAAAAATGCCTTAAAATGTAAATTTTGTAAAATTTTTAAAAAGAATAAAGAGTTGAATTGAATTGAATTGAATTAGGGAGATACTAACCGGCTAGCTTCGACATGCAAATTGGGTACGCAACTGTACCACTCAACGATTTGACTTTTCAAGGTTCGCTATGAATTCTGTCGGGTCTTTAATCAATCTTAAATCGTATGGCAGTTTATTCCAGACTTAAGGGTATGCACACGTTAAAAGCACGCTCAGCAAACTTAGTATCTGGTGTGCGCTTTGGTTCCTTCAACATTCCGATGGTTAATGACGTCGCTGATCTAATTGTCGTGAATTGGAATTTTCAGGGAAGCACAGTTTCGAATTCATATATACAGCGTGTTCACGTACTTGACTTACTTTAACTAGTGATTCTTGATCTTATTTGACTAAAAATTGAGATTTTTTGTAAACCAAATTTAATAATCTTATTATTAATTTCTGCAAGTATTATTGTGACAGCTGTTTCGGCGTTCAAGACCATTTTCAAACTCTGATAAAACTATAATACTTCCTGAACTAAATAATAATAATAATATTAAATTTTAATTATTTAAATTTAGTTAAAAACGAATTAAATACTAAACAATGAATAATTTAAAATTACTTTATATTCACCACTTTATTAATATACCCATATCTACATGTTTAGAAAGCGATGCTTTCTTTATCAGGAATATATAGAATACTAAAAAATAATAAACTCAAGTATAGACAAATGATAAACATAGAACACAGTAATGTAAGAATACATTACATTATCGTGTTCCATGTTTATCATTTGTCTTTGCTTGACATTATTATTTTTTAGTATTCTATATATTCCTGATGAAGAAAGGATCGCTTTCGAAACATGTTGATATGTGCATATTAATAAAGTGGTCAATACAAAATTATTTAAAAATTATTTTATTAATAATATAGTAAACACAAAAATTAAATTGTGGTTTTTTTTCGTTAAATCACCTAAATACATAGAAATTCTGCATGTACTTGACAGGTAGGTTGGTGGCGAGGGGTTGGGCGGTTACTCGGCAGAGTGTTCAGTGATGACATGGAAAATAAATATTTTGAATATTTTTCTAAATTCCTCCATGCCTTCAAATTTGTTTATTTTTGAAAAAACTTGTAAAGTTATAGTCTATTAATCTATTTGTCAGCGATATACAAGAACCTAGCTGAACGACCACTCCTGTAAATTGCCATCTCAAAACAGGCGTTTTACACCTAGTGAGATGGGCAATACGTCAGCCTATAACGAATGTTAATAGAAATTAAAATAAAAAAAATTGAAAAAAAAAGTAATTATAAGAACGCCCTTGAGGCGATTTTTTTTAACAAAAACGGCGCTATACAAATCATCAAAATATTACTATTATTATTATGTATTGCCGTACGTCTGGAATCGAACCGGCGACAACGGGGATATACGAGTAGATTATCATTTTCATTGGCCTGTTAGGGGTCTCGGAGTCTAATAGAAAATGCCGGCAAACATTTTATTTCATATCCGTATAAATCACACTTGTTAGAATAATCTGATCAGTGATTTACGGTATAATGCGACTGTATTGTTTTTGAGTGATACAAATTTCCCCCTTTATTTTTATTCATGTTGACATTACCGCGTGTTAGTTTGGATCGAAAAGTAAACAAAGCGAGCGACGGCGCTCACGCTAGCCGCCTTATTTTATTTACTGATTCTGTTGTGATAAAATTTAAAAGGCAGATAAGAATAACCATCCACCTATTTTGAAAAAGTTAACTTACTTACTATTTTATGCTCCGAAAGCGAGAACTTTTGCTTACCAGAAGACGCCAATCGCTAAAGTAGAGCTACTTGACTGCTCAACGATACTGCATTTTAAATATCACTTACAGACGTGCGATTATCCTTTGACCCATGTCATATAACAGTTGTAAAATTACCCCAAGACTTTTTATTCTTTACCTATCGACCTTTCAGATCTTACATGTATGATAAAGATTATCTACCTCAGTATTGTTCAAATCACGTTTAATGAAAGAACGTTAAAAATTTTAATGTAATAATATTTTTTTTTTTGATTTTTAATGTTTTTGAATGTTGTCTCAAATGCATATTTTTGTCATTATTTCATTCTTGTATTACGTAAGTGCTGTTTTTTTCTTGTATATTTCATTTCGTGTTATGTATTGTTTGTAATTGGATAAAAAATAAAATAAAATGAAATTCACCGAACCAAGTAAAAATCTTGAATGATTGTTGGATCCGTATTCCAAAATAGGAAATCTTTAAACTGACATAACTAAAACTAAAAATGTTCAGAAATTTCAGCAGTATAAAGAAATCGAGCTTCCAAATCGTTCCCCACCATTATCTCATATTCGAAAAAACGATGAATAGATCCTTTTCGAAGCAAGGCTTCAATTGTAGGTGCAGTTTTGCACGCAGAGTAAAAATATTTTTTTATACCTTTATTTATATTGAAATAATGGTTGGTTTAGAAAATACGATTGGCAAATTCAGAATAATTATTATTACTTAAACATTTTAGGTGCTCCTTAACTGTATTATTAAAAAAAACTAATGCGAAGTAATTATTTTTTTAATAATGATGCCACAAAGTGAATGCCAATTTTTTTAAGAAATTGTAGCTATGTTTTTAGTTTGGACCGACATTAAGTTGGGTAGTTTTTAACTGACAGATTTTCCATTAGCACTCTCAGTGGAACATTCTTTCGGGAATGCTTCATAATAATAATAAACTAGTGATTTTCATGTGAAATTATTCGTAACTATGTCAAAATGTTGTCACAGAGAGAGAGAGAATCTGAAAGCATCAACAATCATTGTGTTCCTAAAGCGAAAACACAATAAACTCCGGCGAGCAAAAACATCAAGTAGAAAATTCTGTATTTTCTACTGGTCACGCGATTTTAAAGGGGGTCAATGTTTATTTTAAATCCTTTCTCTTTTAATCCCTTATACAGTTTGTATTGGGGATTAATTCGAGCACCTAAATATATGTTGCTATTGTACGGAAGTTCAGAATTTAAAAAAAAGGAGTGACGGAAGAATAGGGTATTTGCACAAATTGTGGAAACCGTTAAAAATGTGTGTAAGATTTTATTTAATTTTTCTGATTCTTATCGTCCTACTGAAAATGTGTAATGTTTATTGTTACGTTAAAGATATTTACCGGCACGCTCTAGTATTGCCGTTTAAGATTATTCCTAGCAATGAGATAACAAACACTATTGTACGAGACTTTTATAGCCTGCAAAAGAATGAAGAGTATAAGTTGAAGTATTCTTGAGTGAGGAGAGCAGGTCCGGGTAGAGTGGAGATCTCTCGCCTGGTGAGGAAAGCGGGTTGCGGTTGAGTGTAGATCTCTCGCCTGGCAAAGAGAGCGGGTCCGGGTAGAGTAGAGATAAATGATGGTGGCCGAGCTTCAAGGTGAAGCAGCAGGTAGAGATTTTGCGGCATATCCGGGGACGGCTTTCGGGGCCGGACCGGTCGCCGGTCACTTTGGGTGACGTCAGCTGTTGCTGGGTGTAGAGCCTGTTCTTTGTCTGCTCGAGGTAGCTAAGATGAGGCAGCGTTTCCGTGGAAGTGCTACTCGTTCGACGGTTAGATTGGGAAAAGAGCACGTGCCTATGTGCGTACGATTTTTATAGGGCGCCGGCAACATTATTTGCAGGTGTTGTGAAATCATTGCATTGTGTGCTGTAATTTTGACCTGCTTACGGTGAAATATTGACCTTTGGCTCGCTTGGTATTCCATTTTGTGGCGCAATCTTGACATGTTTATTTACACGTGTTCTGCAACAATTTATATTTGGTTATAAAGAAATATGTTTTATCTGTTTAAATTGATTCACTTTAGATACGTTTGATACAACTATTTTTAATATTATTCAATGAGATACTCACACAAATGTAAAACTTAACTGTACTTACGACGTTCACTAACATAATATATGACAGCACCACAAACTACACATATCCAAAATACACTCTACAAAATACGGACTGAAATCATTTGAATGTATCACTTACACCGGCTATAACAAGTTGCTTGAGGAATTGAGATATGTGTGCTAAAAAGCCAAAAGTATTTCTTGTATACAGACATTATGCCATGTTTTGGTTCCTCCTACTGCAGCCAATATTTCGAACAGCGTTACAGAGTCCACCACCAGGACATATGTTTTTGAGTTTTTAGGGAAAAAAATCTTAACTGGATAAAAACCATTAACAGAAGGAAGGAGAAAAACAAACATTTAGTTCTGAACTATTTACTCATATTGTTTTTTTTTGTTTTACTAATATCAAATATTTTATTTGTAGGCTGCGTTTTCTCCGGAAGAAAATTGAATGTTGTTTTCATATAAAAAAAAATACTAAGCACACAAACATCCACGAAAAGTGTTTACGTAATGTGTACTTTTTTATTATTTCTTTGTTTAACACTGATTTTAATTTAATCATTCTTTTTTTCCCTTTTCATTCTTGTAAATATTATTTGAAACGTTTATTTACCTTTTCTTACTTTATTTAAACACTGTACACTTTTTCAAATTCTTTCTGTGTAGCACAATCTTAAATTCCTTATTTTGTCTCAATAATATTTTAAAGGTTTATTTACCTGTATCATGTTAATCAGCGAGAAATAGCTAGGATGTAGGCGAGTTCTCCAGATATTGAATATCGTTTTAATATTACTGTCCCTATCTATGTTTTCTCCTTAAATAAAAACATTTTTTTTTATAATAATACCGCACAAGAGTCTCAACTGCTCCCAACCGTCTGGAGCCAGTGAGACTATGGCATTCCCAATTAGGGAATGTTGTGAAGCTGAAGGTATCGGGAAGGGGAAGGAGAAGGGAATGAGGAAGGTGGGGAAATACCTGGCTATTCAGATCTGGTCACCAAATACCGCTAAAAGCTATTTCTAGCAACGTTTCAATTCTGAATGGTGGTCTTTCGCCAGGGCGACACTAAGAGTATCTTCCACTCTGAAATGACTGATCAAATTGCAATAAATACTAGGATATAAATTGTTGAAAAACACTCTTAGTCTTCTATCTGCAATAATACCGATTCAAACGAGAAACATATTTTTATGAATATTATTCTTACCGAAAACTATTAAAAAATTCGGAACCGGTACTTTTGCTGGAAATTTCTGTTTTCCCGGAATTAAGCACTACTTTGCTTCACCAATTTCAGTAACAGTGACAGAATAATGAAAAAAAAAACACTTTTTAAACAACTGACAGTGCAATGAACTTTCCTAGAATAGCCCCCTATTGAACTGAATAGGTAATCTCTAAATTTATCATCTATTCCGATTATGGCATAATATTTCATGCTTTTATCAGAGTCCCCAAATTCTTTTAGTAAGAGGAATTCTGTGGTAAAAAATTATGTTTCAGCACATTAATAATCCTTTATTTTGTAACAAGGTGAAGAAATGACTAGACAAAATCCACGTTGGTCGTCAGTGTAACAAAGTAGGGCCCCCACGATGGAGCGTCAGTGTAACAAGGTGAAGAGGATGGGTAGACAGTGTAACAACGTAAGAAAGGGGAAGAAGAGTGCTGGTGAAAATAAGGCAGTTTAACTCACCTCGAGGCCAGAACTGGAGCTGGTCTCAGGTTCCACCGTGGTTAGCTCAGCTGGTAAGGCATCTCACCTCCTATCTCAAAGTTGAAGGCCGGCCGCAGCCTTATATCGGGAAAGGTAACTAACTACTCGAATGATAAGATGTGTGGTTTCTAGTCAGGGTTTATTTACAGGACAATATTTACAATTAATCACATACGGGGTTTCGAATCTAGGGGCTGATCCTACTCTAATCTGTTTCTTAATAATCTCTCTCTGAGGAATCTCCTACCGGACATGTTATTCAAGTGCACAATTATTAACAGTACATACAAGAGGGTGAATTCAAATCTGCTTACATGGCGGTAGGCGACAGCAGGAACGATTCCGCTGGTGTAAGATGTGCAGACTAGGGACGTACAATGGCAGACAGGACGCAGTGGGTTATTTGCACTGGTCACTGTCTTTAATATGTATGTGCAATGCAGAGGTAGCAAGGCGTTAATAAAGTACTGATGCAATACTAATGCGAGCTGATGGCTCTGTGTCTGGATGCGTAATGGTGGCGGGTCGTCGCTTAGCGGGCCCATGCCGTAATGCGTCCGAAAGCTATCTCGTACCTTGTCTCATTGGTCAATAATAATGATGGCCGGCGGAAACTTGCCGTTATTGGTTGAAGCGCCGACGAGCGGCTAGATGTATCTTTATTTAACTAGCGGCTAGAAGTATTATTCTTCGAACGACTAGAATCTCTTATTTAATTGTGTTACTTAACAATATAGTACAAATAGACTAGAGCACACTTTCAATACTCGTCTCAATTTAAATGAAGCATTAATGGTTCCTAAGAATACAAACAAATATAGACAAAAAACGTTAGGTCACATGATTCCTGGCTGTTCGAATATATTACCTGTTGAAATAAAATAAAAATGTTTTAAAATAAAACATTTAATAAATATATATTGAAGACTAGGTTGTAGATCTTCCATACTGTTAGCAATCATCACCGCATCATCCGCATACAACAGGCAACATACTTATGTTGATGATGCGGTTCTGATTGCTAACAGCATGGAAGATCTACAGTCGCTCGTATCAAGAATGAACGAAGTATGTATGAAGAATGAGCTAATGATAAATGCAAGTAAGTCTAAAGTCATGGTTTTTGAAAGAGAAAGTACGAAAACAGTGTGCAATATAGTTATGAAAGATAAATAATTGGAGCAGGTCGATGAGTTTGTGTATTTGGGAAGTATGTTTACGAGAGATGGAAAGACTGATAGGGATATTGAAAGAAAGGTGAATGCAGGAAACTCCATTTACGAAGGACTGAACGCGGTTGGCGCAAACAAAAAGTTGTCCAAAGAAGCGAAGCGAGCAGTCTACAATGGAGTGCTGATACCAACCCTGGTGTATCTCAGTGAGGCATGGAACTGGCAGAGGAAGGTGGAAAGTAGACTAAATGCTGTAGAAATGAGATCTCTGAGACAAATGTGTGGTAAAACCATGTATAATCGTGTGAAAAATGTTGAGATTCATAAAGAATGCAAGGCTGATGTAAGCGTAGTGAGCAAGATTAAGAAAGGAAAACTTAGATGGTTTTGGCATGAAGAGCGAATGAATGAAGAGAGAGGAGTGTAAGTAGAATATATGATGCGAATGTTAATGGAAGAAGAAGGGACGTCCGAGGAAGACATGGCACGATCATGTGACTTAAATACTTGTGTCCGGACATGTCAGGAGTCGGAATAACAGAAGAGAATGTATGAGACGTTGTATGAAAGTGAATGAACCAAAAAGGGTGTGCCAAAATTGAGTTATTTGCGGTCCGTCCTCTTTGTCTACCCCTGCGGGGAAATGGCGTGTTGGTTAGTTAGTTAGTTAGTTAAGACTAGATAATACTTGTTTTAGATAATTATGAAATATTATTTTATGAACGATTTATTTTTGTTATTAGAAATATTTTTGAGTAAGATTATTGTGAAATATTTATGTTCTAAAGGTCTAACTTTGCTACGAATGTTTTTATTTTACACTTGCTGATGTCTACCTGGCCTTGCTCGGGATTTAAAAAAAAAAAAAAAGTAATGAAGTTGTGAATTCTTGTTTGTCGTTTTGGTGAGATAATTGATTTAACAGCGAAAGTAATGCCTAGTGACGACTATTACTATATGTAAACCAAAAAAAAAGAAAAATTCATTTGAAAATTTTATTTCATTCCAAACATTTATGTTTTCAAAATAAATCTAAATAATAAAGCTCTTAAGTAGGTACCTACGTGTGTTTTCCATTTTGAAAAAAAATTACGTGAACAAACCTTCTTCTTGGAAATGTAATCTGTGGCTAACCAGAGAGGTATATCTATGGGCTAACCCCAATACAACATGGCGGGTTCAATGTTTTTCATACAAATTTTAAAACGTTATAGCAACAGTTTTACACATTGGTTTTCATTCAAATTACGTTCGAAACCTTTTCGGCACTAATAAAAACAAACTGTGATATTTTCAGAGAAACCAGTCAAGTAATTGTCAACAAAATCAAGGACAGACAGACAAAAATTCATTTTTACATATGCAGAAGAGATTAACCTTAACAGCAAATTTAATTTAATACAAGGTTTTGAATGACAAGAATCCGTTAGTCAAATTACTAAAAAGTGTTTTATGGTGACTTTTGTTTTTTTTATATTTTGTAAAATTTAATCAAAAAAGCAAAATAAAAAGAATGAAAACTGATCGCCTGTCAGTAACTACAAGCGTCAATTTACTTTTCGAATCCTAACAGGTCAATAAAATTTAGTATGTTTCTGAGAAAAAAATATAATTTTAATCAAATCCGCTAGAAGTAAGCGAAGACTGAGCTTAGAACGGACACGCACACAACACATGTTTATCGGTTCTTCTCTTCTGTACTATCAGACAGTATGCTTTTATGAGAAACAAATGAATAATTTACATAGTAACTAAGAAAGTATTTATAATTTAATGAGAAACATGTCATATGTTTCTTTGAACTATGGTGGACTATGCAACTCAAACTTAATGGTTAATGTGCTATTTTGGAGCCTTTAATAGCTGCAAAGATATCGTTGCATAACCCTGAACGTTGTACCACAAACGCAATCCGCAAAATTAGATTTCGTGGCTGCCGAGAAAGGCGCAATAGGAAATAAAAACATTTGACGAGAAGATCTTCTGCTGTCACGGCGACCTGAGTTCTGACCTCCAGTTCACGGAGCAGATCCGGTGCATCATGCGGCCCACGAACGTGCCCGACAAGGCTGCTCTGCGACCTGCTGTGGTCCGACCCCAACAAGGATACCACCGGCTGGGGCGAGAAATAGACGACACGCTGATGTGCTCTTTCCAGATCCTGAAGCCGGCCGACAAGCGCGTATGGGCAGACCAACACGAAGCGTCCCGTCACGCCGCCCAGGGGCGTCACCAACAAAGACAAAGAAGATTGGAAGAAAGGATCAGTACCTCCGGCCCCCGTCCTCACCCGCCGCCCAACTTCACATAACTCCTATCATTTGTATTAGCGTCTTGCAATATATCGTAAGGAATAAGTACAGTTATGGTAGCTTCTTTTTTTCCATTTAACATGTATGAAAACTTAGACCAAGCCGTATTTAGTTTTGATAATTTAACTGCATCTCTTTATATGGTCTATAAATAATGTGTAATGATAGCCTGTCCAAAAAAAAGTCATAGATGTGATATAGGAATAATCTAAGAATAGATAGTAAGATTTGTACAGCGCCCTTGAGGTGATTTTTCACAAAAAAAAATCATCCGATTATTATTATTATTAATTAAATTTTGGTGGTTATAGAATCTGATGGCGACGAAACCTTCACCCGAATGGCATCTTTGTTTTAACGAAGCATCCTTCTTCTTCGTATAGTGGAGGAGAGGCGGTAGAGGTCACGTTGGGATGCTGGGGTTATTACAACCACCGTTAATAATCAAAACGTTGCTTGAAATGTCTTTGGCCGTGTTTGGTGACCAGTTCTGAATAGACAGGTACTTCTTAATCTTCCTCTACCCCATCTCCTTCATCTTCCGACTACCTTCAGTCTCACAACATACTCTAATTGTAGATTCCATAGTCTCACTTCAGACAGTTGGAAGAAGCTGTGACTCTTTTACGGTAGACACATAAAAAATATTCTTCAAAAACATAATTGGGGAGTCAATAATGCAGAATAAGAGCTACGATTGAAGTGGACAAGTTAAATTTAAATAATGAACAGAAAATTATGTATGTAACATATGTGTCAAATTTTCAATAGAAAGGTCCAATCTATATCCTACTGTGTCAATGATTCCCTATTCCTGTTTGTTTTGAAATAAATATTCGTTCAGTGCGAAATATCAGTTCAGAGTGAAAAGTTTCTAATTTATTTTCAGTCGGAAAAATCAGTGGAAATGTTTTTGTCGTTTGGGTGTTATTTTGGTCAAATGTTGTTCACCTGGAAAACATTTTTGAAAACGGAAGAAAAAGTCTGTTTAATTTTTGAGAGTTTGAATAAGAAAAATGGGAGTTATATTATTATTTAGATTGGTTTTGGAGGAGATGGATGACAAGATAAGATGAGATATCGTTTTTGATTGACGGTAGTTACTGTAATATCGTTGGTGCCTACCAAGGAGTTCTAAGAAAAGGAAAAATCTTCTCCTTGGCATTACCGGTTGGTTGTGTTGGTATCCAGTTTTGACCGTGGTTTACAATATTCTGACGTGACTTACTTACAAAATTATTTGCTGGTTTAATGTATTTTTTTTAAATGATCATACTTGCCATATAAATATGATTACCTATATAAAAATAAAACATTTAAAAAAAAAAGTTTTTGTTTTTGTTTCGACATTTTAAATCATATTCGCAAATTTGTGTTCCAACGTAAATTAATCGTTTATAATTCAATTTAAAGTCCGCCATAATAATAATAATAATAAATTTATTTTTTTAATTTTTAATTTTATATTTCATTATATTTTCAAAGGAGATGGGGTAAATTTTTTTTTAATCGCCTTTAGCCCCCAAATAATTGTTGAAGGTGCCTGTGAAATCGCGAAAAATCAATTCTTTTAATGGCCTATATTTCATAATCTAAAACAAAAAGAAATATAATGCTTCTCATACGTACTAGATATTAACTAAATCTTCAATTAAAAAATATCTCATTCGGTTCGATGATGTGTATTTTGACCTCAAATCCACAATGTAGTTTTGTATAAAACGGGCCGCGCAGCCGTTCCTTTTAAGATGTCTTTTCCAAATACCTAGACAAAAATTCTACCGTAGTAAGTAATTACCATGGGAATCATTCGCCAGGATGAGGGGTCGTGTTTGTTTTAATTGTTTTGCATATTTACAAATGGTCTAATTAACTGTTTCTTTGTAAAAACACGTGTTGATACGTGTCCTATATTATCATTACAATAAAGTTTGTAAAAACAACAATATCTCTTAAAAATATGCGTTTTTCTGTTTTTACTTACCTGTTTCTGTGTTTTTACTTACCAATTAATGTCGCATTAAGGAAGTCACATGATTTAATGATCTCTGTAGTTAAGGTCTTCGACTGCGAATCCGGATATCGCGGGTTTGAATCCCGGTATGTGGAATTAATTTGTTTTTATTATTTTGTGTTATTTCAAATACAAATTAATTAATCATTTATTGTTTTTATTTTTAATTCATAGAACTCCGTTTAATTGTTTTATTACAAATTTAATGAAAATCAAATTTAATAATGCTATTATTAAGTTTTGCAAGTAATAAAATATTATTTTTACACGTATTAAAGTATATTTAAAAATAAAAACACTTGTACAACTTAAGAATAATATCATATAATTTATAATTATAAGAATAAATATTATTCTTATAATTATTATTATAAGAATAATATTTATAATTATAATAATAAATAAAAAACAAAACAAAACAAAAAAACAAATAATATTACGTAAGATATTAGGTATACAAAAAATTATGTTATTTGCTGAACATTCTAGAGTGGTCTCAGAATAGCAATGGTAAAAGACCACCAATCAGAATCGAAACATTGCATGAATTTAATGATCAGATCTGACCAATTCAAGTAGGTGCACAACAACCTTCCACGTAACATGAACCAAACACCCGATCTACTTCTATTTAAATCATCAAAAAAAACATTCCTTCTCAACAAATGTCACTGACCCTTTAACGAATACTTTGAACATATACATTTTAAAGCTAAATTACTCCAAATTTTACATATTAATACGGATTTCATATTTAAAATCCCATAAATACATATATATATTTTCTGGGTTAACTGTTAGAAATAGGATGTACCTATAAGATATACCATTTTTACTTTATAATTTCATTTGTACAATAAATATTTTTTTAATTTAAATTTGAGAAGAACCAGGAGCGCAATTCCAGTTCCTTTTAAGGAAGATTCCTTATCTTTTTCCTTGGGCTTAAAGACTCCTTGATTAACTGCAGAATTCCGGTGAGACATAGTTAAAATATGTTAAATAGATTGTTAAGAGATTATTTGAATACACAAATTGATGAAATATCTTACCGTAGAGATGGGTCATTCCACTTATTTTACGAACTTGGTCCCAATTCCGAGTTTAACCACACAGATTTGATTCCTCGGACTCGGTCTTCGTTTCTTTCGGTCCGCACGGGTCCGCGTTCCGGAAGCAAAATTCGTTCATATTACACTATTGAATAAGGACGCTTTTCGTTTCTGACTCTAATCCTAAACCTAAACCCTTGAGTGTGAGTTCGCAACGACTGAATCCGGATTTGCGAATTCGTAGTGAGTCCACCTCCTTTGGAATCGGATTCATTGGACTTGGCCGGCCGCATCGACTCTCCGCCGCGTCTGCCGTGAATTGTCCAAAATTTCAACATCTATAATGTTTTATAATATTTACTAATTAATAATGTTTATAGTAAACAATAACGTAATTGGTAACTAACTTAATAATGAGTTTTTCTCTTGTAAAAAATAAGCAAATACTGAAATTTTTATGAATGTCATTCGCTTAGTGGCAGCTGACAGTTGTCATCCGAGAGAACTGGAATCGCAGTTAAGGCGATGCAATGGGAAGTAATGCAAAATCGTGTGTTTTCGGTTTGAGAATTTGTTGGCCTAGAAATATCATAGATGATTTAATTAAATACTGCAAGTAGATCACACCATGGCCTTTCATTTAACCGTCAATTTTTTTGGTATGTTTTTTTATAAGCTTAGAAAAAAATAATGTATGAGACATTAAAAAAATGCTTAAAGCGCAAAATCTCCTACTTAAGAACTCTTTTTCCCATATTTTAGCATTGTTCATTGTGATAAATTAAGTTTTTTAGAATATGACCGTAAAACATTTTAATAATTATGTCTGATCTTTACAGAATAGAATAAAACACGTATTTTGGTGATGTTTTTTTGCCGAAATCGAAGGATGCGGCTGATGTACAGCGGGATTTTGAACCTTGTCGCCACCTGCATAAGGAGCGCGTGATTTCGTTAAAATTTTAGCCGGTGGATTGCCTTCTAAGGAAAAGGATACGGAATCTTCATTAAAAAGAACGGGAATTGCACTCCTGGTACTTCCTAACCTTAATCGTTCTCACCTACTTCCCCTCCCCACTCCCTTCAGCCACACAGCATGACCAATCGGAGATTTTACTGTCTCCCGTGTCTTCGAGTGGTAGGTACTATTGTATGGAATAAAAAATTGACAAATTTTTACATTTTATCATAATTCCTTCAAAGCATTCCAAAAATTAATCTCAAATAGAAAATAATAACGAACATAAATTACATCTTTTAAAATGTTTTAAGAATGTCATTTATTTAAAACCGAGTAACAACATAATTCCAGAGAGGCATTTCGCGACAAAAATTCTCGAACTGAAATAATAAAATATCTATATTAAATTTTCCGTCAACAACAAAAAGCTCGCAATGATAAATAAACTGACATTTCGCAAGCGCAGGAATTAATATTTCTCTTTGCAAGTCTCCACAAAGTAGTGTATCAAGTTACTTAACTAAACAACCTTATTTCAAAGGCTCTATATTTCCCGTGAAAGCCTTGCCGAGAAAAACTCGCCCTCAAAAGGCTTTTGGACAAAGTCCAGCTACGTTTTGCCGCCGCGACGTTTTACTAACAGAAACAGGAAAAATAAATAAAGGGAAAACGTTTGAGGGGATTATAAAGGAAATATTAAATATTGCCTTAGATATCCACGCTCTATGGGAAATTAATAAGATCCAGTTTGTTGTTGGCAAAGTTTGTATCGAAATATTAAACTCCGCTGGTTTCTCATTAAAACATGAAACAAAATATTAACATTTTATTTATTTATTGTGTCTTCACATTGTATCTTTTTGAGCTTTAGAATTTGTAACCTCACTAGGACAAGCCTGTGTTGACATTTATATTTGCAGTTTTAAAAAAATTAATTATAACTATTATTATTCATTTAAAAAAAACGGTTTAAACATTAATGAAAGTCCTGCTAGGTATTAATTGTTTTTGTGTTTAATTCGTAGAACTCTATTTTATTTTTTTAAAATTTATTGTACATCAAATTTAATAATGTTAGTAATAAGTTCTGCAAGTATTTTTAGTTTTTATTATTGTGAAAGCTGTCTCGGCATTTAAGGCCATTTTCAAACTGTGGTTAAACCACATTATGACGACTTATTTTTATGATTTTATTTACAACCCCTCCTTTTCAATTTGGGCGGGTAATGATTTATTATCGGTAAAACCGATTTAGTTAGAATTCTGTTATAATTTATTATTAATTAATGTTATAATAGGATCATTCGTTCGATTGTTAATTTCTAATTGTTCAAGTAAATAGTTTTGGTTTGTTGTTGTCAAGCGGGACGTAATTATTTAGTAATCTGCGAATTTTAAAGATGTGCTTTTATTTTTATAACATCTTATATGTTCTTTGAATCTGCTAGGTAATAATTATTATGTGTGATAGCTGTTTCACCTTCCGAAGGCATTAGCAAACTTTAATAAAAATTGTGTTACACAAATTCAGTTTGAACACAATAAATAAAATTTAAAAATATTTACATTTGAGTAGTAAGTTCACCTGCACTTATCGTAATGATCTTCGGTAACATTCTATTGATTTTTCTTTTATTTGCTACAGGATGCAGGGGTAAAATTATATTAGAAAGGTGTACAAACATTTCCAGTTACTCGACAATATTATATGGCGAGGTCAACTCGGACACTGACTGGTCGAAATATATAATGTGATCACTATTTTTTTCGTATTTCTTGGGAATTAACTATGTAACAATATCTAGACATTTTTTTGAAAATTGTTAATCACTATGTACTTTTGTTACTTAATTTTATTACTGCGTTACCTATTTCGACACATCCGTGTCATTCACTAGCATTCTTTAAACTAAATTAAATTGAACAAGTACAGAAATAATTGCACATTATTTTATATATTAATAAAAATAAGTAACAAAATTACATAGTGATTAAAACTATTCAAACAAAATGTAATTAATTAAACTCATCTTTTATTGTAATTTTTATATTTTTGCATTTGTTTTCGACTAATATTTTTAATATTAATTTTCTGTTTTTGATACTGACAAATTCGAGATGGAATTCCATTATTAATGATTTATTAAAACGATTTAAAAATTCGTTTTTATTTTTGACCGAACCCCTTTCACCCTATCGCTTATATCTTCAAACTGGTACAATTTTTCAAATTACAGCACATATACAATTTTTGGGGTGTCAGTGGTCGTAAACCACGATTTTATATAAATTTTATTAATCGGCATTGATACATTCTGAGTTTACGTACTTGTAGGGTGTAAGATGTTTTGTACTTATTAATATCTAACTTTATACCCCAACCCTAACAAGAGAATTGATTTCTCAACCGACATGGCGACATGCTAAAAACAACGTTTGTAAATTGCCTAAACCATCCGTTTCTATCTGTTCCGTATTGGGAACCAAATGATGGTCCTCATAATACCTGTATATCTATCTCCCTTTCTCTTAATGTCCGACATGTGTTTTAGAAAGAGAGAACAGCAGATCTCACTTACATCATATTTTGATAGTAGACTGAAAGGGTTTTACCACACAAAAACCGTTTAAGTAGCAAATGTTGAGATTCATAAATAACGCAAGGCCGATGTATGCGTAATGAGAAAGATTAAGAAAGGGACGCTTAGATGGTTTGAGAATGTAGAGTGAATGTACGAAGAAAGGAGTGTAAGGAGAATATATGACGCAAATGAGAATGGAAGAAGAAGCCGGGAATGCCCGAGGAAGGCAAGGCACGATCAAGTGAATCAAATACTTGAGTCGGGTCATGTCAGAAGTCGGAATAATAGAAGAGAATGTATGAAACAATGTATGAGTGTGTATGTAGCAAGAAGTGTATGCCAAGATCGAGTTGTTTGGGGGTCCATCCTCTCTGCAAGCCCGGAGAAACGGTGTGATGGTAAGTTGCCTTGTTAGTTAGACTTAAAGGGTTTTAAGTACCATGTGTATCTTTCAAAATCAATTATTAATTGATAAAATTATCGGTACCTATCTTTGTACATATGAATACGGCAAAAGACTACTAAAATTTGATGCATCTATACCCCAAATGAAGCCGGACTATGGCATCCCCAAATGGGGTGTGTTGTGAGACTGAAGGGAACACGAAAGGGCAGGAAATGTGAAGGTTGGGAAGTACCAGGTTATTCTCAGGACTAGTCGTCAAATACAATTTCAAGCAATATTGTGATTATCACTCTTTCTCCAGAGCGACCCTTATCCACCATTCTGAATGTAAATGAAGTAAGGAAAGAGTTACTATATATAGCGGTTCATCCTCTCTGCCTACCTCTGCGGAGAAATAGCATGATGGTGATTAAACTAATTAAGTATTTAACGGCGATGTTTTGGTGGCGGTGAGAGAGGGGCGCGATTGAACAGAATTGCATCCGGTGTGTTTATTTAAGTTGATTATTTAACCACAATACAAAATTAGTTCAACTGATGTCGTGAATAATGGTTTATGTGTGGGGTTTGATCAGTAACATTATTAATTAACTATTTCACCATTTATTTACGGCGGTTATGGAATGAATTGACCCGAACACCCATCTGTCCGGAGGTACAATTCCTACTTTTCTCGTATAATATAAAATGATATTTTCAGTCATTTTGATTAGTTTTTTGTATTATTATTTAGTATTAACTCCAGACAGGAAAAATTTTCTATCATGACCTATGTCATTTTGGAGATGCTGTATTGAGGGCCTCTTTGGAGAAAGAGAGTAGTGAACCTGGGTCTGGAAAGGGGTAGTGAGGTTACGCTTGATAGTTTTTCAGAAAAAAATGCTTAGTGAGTGTCTTTTCACACTGTCTAATATCTAACAAACGTCTTCAATTTGGAAATATACACAGTACGTATATTTCTTACGTCAAATATATTATTTACAATAAAGGAAAACACTTTTCCGTGTAAAAATACTATTGTAAATATTATAAAAGTTGGCATTAGATTGAACGTAGAATGTGATATATCTGCTAATTTCTGAACATGGTGTGTACCAGATGTGCAGTATAATTCCATAGTGTAGTCGCCTTTCTAAAACATTCGTATTCATAATGCAGAAAGAATTCAAAGAATATTTTTACGTTTCATAAATTTTAAAGTTATCATACCTTTAGAGCACAAAAAATTACTTACTCATCGTTAATGAATATTTTAAATATTTCAACTTTAGAAAATAGGCGGAAAATTAACGAACTAAACTTTTTACTAAAATTGTTAAATTATAAATTCGATTGTTCGGAACTCCTGCATTTAATCGACCTGTACGTATATAAATGAACTACAAGACAGACATTAACATTTTACATATCTATATCCCGTTCCGACTATAGTTTGCATTCCCCAATTCAACGCTTACACAGTCTTGATAACAAATACTCAAATGATATGGATGTATTTGACAATAATCTAAGCTTGGCAAGGATCAAATATCGATGAACGATTATTTCTACCTAGCTTAAAAATTATTGTTAACTACAACTTTTTTTCATTTTTTACTTATTTGTTATTAATGTTAATATTGACTTTGTGGATATTGCATTATTTTTTTCCGTTCCTTTATATTCCTGTGTTTTTTTTAAACTTTGGTGCAGTTTTTTTATTATTTCTTGTAACTTAACTTTTATTTTAGCTTTTCAAGTGTAAGTGTAATTTTTGTTATGTAATTTTAAATTATGGATCCGTATGTAAAAGCCCTCTGGGCGTTTATATAATAAAATAAAAATAAAACCTTTATTCCGATTTCTGTAAGATTTGCAACATGCACAAATACAATTTTTCGCAAAAACCCAATTTATGCAGAATTATGGGTGGAGCTCGGGGCCGTGTCCGTGTGACGATGCTTGGTCTGGGTCCAGTAAGAAGTGGTAGTTCGACGGTCCAGGTGAGGCGATGGTCAGAGAGAAACAAAACGAGTAAAGCAGAAGTTGGAGTGGAATTAAGCGTATAGAAAACAGAAGTTCTTGTCGATCGTTTTCGCAGGCTATTTAACGTCGTTTGCGCAATGTTTCGAATTCGGGACTCGCAGAACTGCCGCATTCTACGCATGTCCGACGAATACGGTACTCCGGGCTCTCTCGCACCGCTATCCCACTCTGACGTTTTTATTCAGTCATTCTACATTTCAAGCGGTCGGTGAGAACAAATTTCTTACAGACCGTGCAGATACATTGAACAAGGGGAGTGAGTGAGGTCATTGGCAAAGAGCGATCTAACATTTATTTTCAATATAACCCAGCTCTCTTACAAATAAAAATAGTACAGGCAAGTGCAATACAACAATTACATTTAGCAAATGGGCGCAAAAACATAGCGGGAGAGGCGAATACGTTCGACACATTTTGTATTGGATTACACTGCCTTCGTAAAGTTCAAAATGCCTTTAAACATTTTTTTTCTACGTTTATAAGTAAAATTTTCTTTAATATTTTTCAAAATTATTTAAAGTACTCTTACTCAATTTTACTTGTCTTTGTATTGTAATTTTAAAGTTTTCACCATACTAAATTAATTTTATAATAAATAATGTCGAATTAAATGAAAAGACACTTGGCTGTTTGTTTAAGTACTAAACTTGTTTCAGTCGAATCGAAATTAGTATTTATACATAAATAAAAGTGGATTCAAACAGATTGTCTTTTCATTTAATTCATCATTTCAATCCACAATATGTTTTCTTATTGTGAAAATCTTAAATAATATCCTCCACATCACATCTGAACTACTAGCTTGGAGGACAATATACTTAGAAATAAAAAAAAATTAAAAAATACATGTTTAGTCAGTAAGAATACACAATTTTCAGATTAAAATCAAATTGCCCTTAATACGGGTACACAGATATGCCTTCAACACCCTTCTATTGGTTTATTCCTTCATTATTTTAATCCTACCCATCGTCTAACCACGTTGGTACTAAAGATTGAAAAATTACAAAAAAAGCATTAATCGATCTGAGATTGTAGAGCCTTATTAAAACCTTTGATGAGTAATGGTTTGGTTCTTTTAGCGACAAGCGATACGCTGAAGTGACGCGACGGTCTAACGAGTTTAGCGTTGCGGCGCGCGGCGTCAGGCTTCGGGGGCGTCGCGGCGTCAAGCTAATGACGTCACGGCGTCAGTTAAACGGCAAGCGTCAAGGCCTCGATTGTCAGGGACTATCGGACCGACGCGTCTTGGCTGATTGATGGACTTTATTAATAAATGAGACAAGCAAATAGGGCTGCCGAAATCAAACGATTATTTTCAAGTTGTTTTTTTCAACACGCCCATTGGTGATCAACAAAACTCATTTTGAGACTCCTAATTGGTTTATAATATATGGTTTTATAGTAAGAAGTTTTCAAGGCAAATACGTATATGTAAACAACAGGAAAATAACAGAAACAAAAAGCACAGGAACGAGCGTACACGTTCTAGGGTCCAAGCCAAGCTGCCGAAATGAGATTTTTAAGAGTAGTTGCTGGAGTCACAAGATGGGATCGAATAAGATGCTCGATGATCCGGGAGGAGCTAAACATCGAAACACTGTAAAATTAGCAACTGAGGTGGCTTGGGCATGTGGTAAGAATGCTAGAAGGTTGAATTCCTCTGAAAATTCTCAGTGCTATTTCAGAGGGAAGACGAATAGTGGGCCGCCCCAGAGATAGCGTGCAAGGAGAGGCTGAACCTTATATGACCTGAGGACAGGGACGCCTTGTCAATGGGATGGCTCCCCGACCAGAGCAGGACTAACGGAAGAAGACGTTTGTATGTATATATGTATTAAGATCAATGTTTTATAAGAGAAAAAAGTATGCCATTGTCATATTGTGTATCTAGGTGTTACGGTGGATTGTAATATGAAATGGGACGTACAAATTTCCAACCTCTGTAAGCGACTTCGAGCTATTGTAGAAAGACTCCATAAGGTAAAATTTTATGTTCCTATAAAAACTATGAAACTTATTTATTTGTCTCTAGCAGAATCGATCGTAAGGTGTGGGATAACTTCTTGGGGACACTCGTGTAGAACAACATAAAACATGTACAGCTGATTCAAAACGCCATGGTAAAATTTCTCGTAAGTAAAACAGTTTTTAAGCAAAGGCGAGACATTGATATCATGTTCAAATCAATTAATGTATTACCTGTTCGTGGTCTTTTGCGGCAAAAAATTCTACTGCAACATATATCTGAAAGTCCGTATAAGGCAGTGGTGGATCATTTACACAATACACGTTTCACACAAAATATAGGAATGATAGTGCCAATATTTCAAAATAAATATGGTCAACGAACCCTTGAATACATTGTAGCATTTATATTTAACAAATTGCCGTACAAATTTAAAAACAATTGTTCTATGATGAAATTTTCACTGATGTTAAAGGCTTTTGGAATGTAACCTTGTGTATTGATGGTAACAAATATAACGATCTCCTTGGTTATATAGCTCCTTAATATTTGCTGTATTTACTATTACGGTGTTAGTATTATATTAAGTCTATCCTCACTGTAACCAACCTGTACCTCTGTTTTATTTATTATTTTATTTATTTCTCAATATATTTAATACTTGCTGATACTTTGATATTTTTATAATATTTGTATTTTTGTAATATGTATGTATATTTATATTTTTGTAATATAATGTTTTCATAATCTTGACAATTTTTATAATATTGATATCTTTATAATATTGATATTTTTATAATATTGGTATTTTGATAATATTGATATTTAAAATGTTGGTATTTTTAAAATATTGATATTTTTATAATTTTGATATTTTTATAATATTGTTTAAATCGGTGTTATAAAATTAGACTCTAGTATCTCAATAACAAAACTGTAATGCTGTTTCCATTATTTTTTCTTTTTTAAATTTTTTTTCCAACTTATGTACATTGATCACAACATGCATGCGCCTCTATTTGTATGAAGGTTGTTATTTATTGTTGTATTATATAATATTGTTGAAATAAACTCCTGCTGACAAGCTACTTGCAGTGGCTTAGCGGGTATAAGTTCCCCTTGTGTATAATTAATATTATACAATAAAAAATTAAATCAATAAAGGAATATACTAAGTTTTGCAGAACGGCTATCAGAACAGAGTATATACTTAAGTATAGTAAATCATCTTAAAAAACATACGTTTTCATAATATTGTCTTGGATATTCGTCAGAAGCGTACACGTGTCGTAATCCTATAGACTATTTGTTATACGTAGTTGGCGTAGATAAAGTATTCTGTGAATAATGATTTCGGTCCGTTTTTTTGTCGAGTGTATTTAATTGATATGTGTAGTTTGTGTTGTCGGGTATCATATTGGCGAAAGTCGTGGTTATTGTTCACTTTTATGTTTGTGTGAGTATGGCATAGAATCGTATTAAAAATAGCGTTTGTTATTTCATAGCCATAATGAGAATGGCTTTCAATAAAATGGCTTTTGGTAACGTTTTCAGCAACTGGTAGCTCCATCCAATGACATTACCTGTTATTAAGATACCTTATAAGACCCAGGGTGGCTTGAATGAGGGAAAGAATAAACAGCTCAGGGAATATCCTCATCATTGAGGTCCGCCTGAGTCCAGCCTGCAGCATCGACGGATTTTCGAGAAAGATATTGGCTCCCCACAATTAAAATGCCTTATTTTAATCTACTTATTTTATTATTTATTTTATTTTCTAATTATGTGTCATGTATCATTCGCCTTATTAATAATTTTTTTAAACTTTTGTACATATTTTGTATATTTTTATAACTATTATATGTATATTGTTGTATGGAATGTGTGGGACTGCACTAACCTCCCCACATACCGGAAAAAACATTTAATTTCATTATAATTTATTTGAAAGTTTTAATTACTTTTGAGTGATTATGATCCACAACTATGGAATTAATTTGTCTAATCTCACACTCAATTAATCTAAAATAAGTTAAAGTGTACTTGGCACGTTACAGAGTGGCAGACACGCTCAGTATTGCCCTGGTGAAAGACCACAATTTAAAATCGAATCGTTGCTTGAAATGGCTTTAACCGTTTTTGGTGATCAGATCTGAATATTCAAGCACTTTCCAACCTTCCTTTTTTATCCTCTCCCTCCCTTTCTCACTCCCTTCAGCTTCACAACATCTTATTTATTAGGGATGCCATAGACCTAATGGCCGAAAGTTGGAATCAGTTGCTTGGTTTTAAACCACTTTACTTATGTGATTATTAAAGCAAACTGCGTAGATAATAATACATTAAATAAATGTTGTGATGTGAGTACGTAATATTCAATTTAAAAAAATACGTTTACTAAAAAATATATTTTAATTGCGTATGACGAATTTATACTTCAGTTCTTTAAAATGTTGGTGGTGTAATGGTCAGCATAGTTGCCTTCCAAGCTCTTGATCGGGGTTTGGTTTTCGGTGGTGGAGAATTTTTATTTTTACAATTTTATTAAAAAAAAATATTTTATTTATTTGTATGATTTTCTAAAATTTATTTAAAAAACAAACATTTCTTATTTCCGGTAGTTAGATTTATGCCGCAGCTCTTAAAATAGTTGGTGGTGTAATACTCTTAAAATAGTTAGGTGGCGTACAGCATATTTGCCTTCCAAGCATCTGATCAGGGTTTGATTCTCGGCCGTGGCAATATTTGGAATTTATTTAAAAAAAATCTAAGACAGACCTTTATGGTTTCAAAAGAGTTTTGACTGAAAACATATTTTTTTATAACCTAATATAAATTGTTGCACAACACATGCAATACCAAGCCGAGGCCGGTATTGCACCGCAAATGCAATACCAAGCCAAGATTGCACCATAAATGCATTACCTCCCTCAGATACCTCGGCTTGCCGCTACCAAACAAGAACAGTCTTCTATGTCACTACCCGCTACCTCAGCAACCAATCATACTGGCTGGTGTCATTAGTCAAGTACGCTCGGAGCAACAATATCTCCATTGGGAAACTATCAAGCGCCTTTCTCAAGGGGAATCGCAAATCACAATAGTCGAGCGTCCCTGTGTGCCGGTGCATAAATATTTACACTATTTTTTTTGCGGGTCCTATACATCCTGTACAACAACAATACAATTATATAAACAATGATGTTATTGACCTCAAGATGAATAAACAAATTTAAATAAACAAAGAAGTGTTGATCTTGGATTTAGCCCGCAGGGTGATGTTTGCATCGATAATTGCCAAACTCCGATAGCGATAAACTCTACCATATTTTCACTTCTTCGGCTCTGAACATTTAAGATTCGCCTGATGATAGTTATATTCCGTTAAGATATGGCAACAAAAGAACAAGAAGAATTGAAACGGTCAAACAGAAATTTGTTTTTTTTTTCTGTAGTGATACAGATATTGAGACGAGTATTTTAAGTGTGCTCTAATATATTTGTATTATATTATATTCTCTAGACTTCTTCTAGACTCTATTCCTTGCCTTCTGCGCAACGTTGTACACCTGCGAACTCTGGGCAAACTACAAAAAGAGTAGTATGGAAAGACTTCGCGTACAGTACAATAACGCCTTCCGCATAATGTTTGGCCTCCCCAGATACTGCAGTGCTTCCAGTATGTTCACGGAGGGGCGAGTTTCCGGTTTTGCAGCCCTTATAAGATCCAGGGTGGCTGGAATGAGGGAAAGAATAAACAGCTCCAGGAATATCCTCATCATGGAAGCCCGCCTCAGTCCAGCCTCCAGCATCGACGCATACTGGACAAATATATTGGCCCCTCACAATATAAATGCCGCAGCACCCTAAAGGAGTTATCTTACTCTTATTTAGTTCAATTATTATTTTTCTTTATTTATTTATTTTTACGATGTGATGTATGTATATATTTTTTATAACTATTGAATGTATATTGTTGTATGGAATGTGTGGGACTGCACTAACCTCCCCACATACCGGAATAAACATTTATTATTATTATTATTATATATAGGGTTATTAATGAGCTAAAATATAATTTTGTACTTCAGAATTGCTCTTAGTGAAAGAATTTTGTAACTCTGATAAAAGTATGAAATATTTTGCCTTTGTTCGTAAAAACTTTTTTGTGCTAATTATTTAACCAATGAAATTGCACTGATTGATGTTTGTTTTAGAGGAAAGTCATTATTAGGTACCTTATAACAGATTCCGCTAATGATAAATAAGTTTTTTGAAGTACGCAGATTGAAAAAAATAATTTAAATTTCAATAATCTACTAACAATTGATCTTAGTCGTACACAAACCTTATTTATTTATAAATCCCACTTGAAAAAACAATCAATAGTAATACCTAAATCAACATATTCTTTCACAAGTTGAAACTAACATATGACAATATACTTTGCGGTTTTATGAGATGTTTTATTACAGACTTCTTAAACGATTAAGGAAAGGTTTTGTATCAAATGACGCGCCAAGCAACCAACCTTATCAATCACACAGGTACTAGCATGACATCGTACATATATAATACATTTAAATTAGGAACCTTTTCCGAAACTTTCGAATCCGCAGAAATATTAAGCCGAGTGTCACTTACCAATGCGCCGAAGGCACATTTTGATTAATGTTGATAATTTTTATCTGAGACAAACTTAAACATGTCGCTCGAAAGTTTGTTTTTAACATTTCCGCACATTTTTCACAGCCCTGGAGAGTAGAACCCAACTGTCAAAACTTACCGCAGATATCCCCGAAAAACTCCGGGACATTATCGATCTTTCCATCCGAGGAGAGATAAGCTCTCTCCTCTCCCAGCCCCGAGCCTTGAGCAAGGAGATTGTGAAGTGTCCTCGACTCGTCTCGCCCGAAGTCGAAGGACCGTTTAATTATTATGTCACTTTGGTTTCACGGGAGATTGACAGCGTAATCAGGCCACCGCACAGAGGTTCGAGTCGTAACCTTTTCCAGGACATTTTTATTTTCTAGATTTGAGATCCATTCGTTCATTGATAGTCATAAATTTTATTATAGTTTTTAAATAATCTTGACAACAATGTACCACCGCGCGTTTAAGGCTGCAAATTTATTTTCAGTTGAGCGAGCCAATTTTTTTTTGAGAAAATAAACAGAGATATATAGATTATTACGTTTTTAAGGGTGTTAACAATTTTTATTGCGGTTAACACAACACAATTTAATACATATTAAGAAATTTGAAAATATTCTGTTACATTTTTGTTCTGTTGCATCGTTTGCAAGTGTTTCTCTGTCGACTTGAAAAAAACCGATGTCGCCAATTTATATAAGACATTTCGACTCCTAGGCCCCAGACAGCTCAATGAATTATCTGTGGAACAAAGAATTTTAATTTTTGAAAATATTATGAATTTTACCTGCAATTAGAAAAAAATTACCTACCCTATTTCGTGGACAAAGACACACAATATATGTACAACCATCGATTTTTCTATCTAATGGTGTAATAAGATGCATCCTGCAGACTCGAATAAGAGTTTCCCATGTTTTTTGAAGTAAAATACGTTGATACCATTTTGCTACAAGACAACCTTTTTTCCATTTATTTTTTAAAGAAAGACAAACATTCCCGGGTTACATATAACTTAACAATATTTGAAAATCTCACACTACTGAGAACTCGACGCGATGTCATCTCAGCCATTAACCGGTCCCATTTTTTCAGTTTCAATTTCGGTTTCAGTGTCGATAGATTGACATTTATTGATAAAAAATTATTCAGTTTCATACAATACACCATGTTTAAATGTAAGTACAATATTATGTATTGTTAAATTAAAATATTAAAACGGTACGTATTAAAATACTAATGCATTAATATATAAAAAAAAATAATAAAAAATTTAAAAAAACAATTATTGTAGGGGAATTTCGAATATATTATGGGAGGTTAAAAGAGGTGACACAATTAAATAAAGAAGGTAATGTGTAAAAGGTGTGTTCCATATTGTTGAGTTATATCACAAAAAATTAAATATTATTCTTTTATATTATTTAAAACAGGAAAAAAACATAAGAAATAAATTTGACGTTACAGTGTAAATGCAGGACAGTAGGTACTATTAGCAATGAAGAAAGAAAATCAAGTTTTATTTCATAAGGTCTTAAATTTCGTTATGATTTTCTCTCATTAACCATGCAGTTATGTTTTTGTTTGAAGGAATACATTACATTAAAACTAAGACAATTTTTTCTTCATAATGCAGCCATTTGCCGGAACATTGTCTAGTGGTGCGTAAAACGTGAAATACACCGTGAATTTCCCGAAGCACCGGACAGTAAGGGACCGCGTAAAGGACGGGTGGTTACTGGGCTGATGGAATGTTTTTTTACGCTGCGTATTTTTTACAAATATACGTTTCTGTGACATTTTACAATATTCCTATCAATAATATTCATAAAAAATGAAATGCTGAAAAGAAAAAAAAAAATTGGTCAATCGTTCTTTTTTATTGATTGAGGTAACATTTTGAATCTTATAAACATCATTGAAGAAGATAATATTAACAAATTTCAAATGAAACATGAAACAGAAAAAGACACAGAAAATAAACGGTATCAGTTGCATCTGGGAATCGAATCCAGAACCAATCTATGCCTTACCGGAACAAAGCTGCACCCAATGAGGTAATGAGACCAGTCATGAGAATTAATTGAGCATAATATTGGTAAGTCTTAAAAATGTATGTATGATATTGATTAAAAATGACGTAAAATAAAAATAAGTCTCATTAGCTCAGTGGTTAAAGCATTGTCCCTGTAAGATTGATTCCAAAATGCGACTGATACCTTTTTATTTTCTTTGTCTTTTTCTGTTTCACGTTTGATTTGAGAATTGTTAAATTATCTTCTTCAATGATATATTTTTTTATTATTTTCATAAGAAGCGATCACTGTGTGGTTTGACATTATATTAAATAAAACAAACCCTTTTTTATAAAGCATGGATATATCAGTTATTATATTTACCCTGACGAAGCTTGATCTCAGTGAAACCGGTTGGCGTAAAAATAAAAATAAATTCCATGAATTTGTCAATATTTTAATGTCTAAATCATTCTACATTTCACAAATATGACCAATGTTTCTATTTGCAAATTTATACGTTTAGTTGCAACCTACCCCGTGGTCCTACATTTAAATTCCTCAATGCAGTTTTTTTAAGCCTGACACATAACGCAAAGCCATGCATCTGCAAACTCCTTGCCCTAAAGGCTGTAGAATGTTCCGCACATTTGAATTTAGACTTGCAATATCATCCCATGTATTATTATATTATGTCGATTAAATTTAATAATTTTCAGAAGATTTTACTTTACTCAATATGTAAATGTACAACTTTTGGCCAGCTATTGAAGCGATTCAGACGTAAGTGCAGCAGCTGATGTCGACTGGGATGAGCCACCTGTTTGGAATAAGGGCATAAAGGACAGACTTAAATAAAAGGATGAAGGTGCAGTTCTGATCAGTGAGTTGTGCTTGCATAGTTAATGCTATTTATTCGGGGTGTTACGCTGGTGAAGAGAGATAAAATATTTAATTTATTCGTAAAACGTACCAGCGAAGCGGCTCTTTTTTTATTTTTTAAAAGTTTCCTGCAGAGTTCGGCAGTTGTCCCTGGTTTGGAGCCAATAAACACAAAAGATTAAATAAAAATCTTTTGACATCGTGCAAATCGGGCGGTCTTTTGAAATGATTTTAACGGACGGATAAGGGAATTTATAATACAGTTCCTTAGTCATATCCATGTTATGTGGGAATTTAGCAGTATTTCAAATAAAAGTTTTTCAAACTTTCACCAGGAGATATCATTTATATATGTTTTTTTATTTGAAACTGAAAACATTGTATTTATATAAAAGCATCATACATAAACTAACTAACTAACCATCACGCCGTTTCCCCGCACGGGTAGGCAGAGAGGACTGACCGCCGAACAACTCGATCTTGGCATACACTTCTTGCTTCATTCACATTAAGCGTCCCTTTTTTAATCTTACTCATTACGCTTACATCAGCCTTGCATTCTTTACGAATTTCAATATTTTCACACGATCATACATGGTTTTAACACACATTCGTCTCAGAGATCTCATTTCTACGGCATTCAGTTTACTTTCATCCTTCATTTGCCAATTCCATGCTTCAGTGCCATACATCACGGTTGGTATCAGCACTCCATTGTGGACTGCTAGCTTCGCTTCTTTTGAGAACTTTTTGTTAGCACCCACCGCATTCAGTTGTCTGTTAATAGAGTTTCCTGCATTCACCCTTCTTTCAATATCCTTATCAGTCTTTCCATCTCTCGTAAGCATACTTCCCAAATATACAAACTCATCGACCTACTCTAAGTATTCGTCATTCACAACTATATTGCACACTGTGTTCGTACATATAAATATATCTATTAAATATGTACAAAACATGTATGATGAACGTAATAAAGTTTATAATTTTTTTAGATATAAATATCTCTATATAATTTCTTCAAAACCTTGGTATTCACTTTGTGACGTCATTATTGATAAATGAATTATAAATTACTTTGCATTCACCACTTTATTAATATACACATTTCAACATGCTTCAAAAGCGATGCTTTCTTCATCAGGAATTTATAGAATAATTACATATTGAGTATTATAAATATTTCTGATGATTAATCATGTTGACATATACATAAATAAAGTGGTGAATAGAAAGTAATTTTTAATTCATTGATTTATAAATATCAATGTTTATTTACATATCTCACTGAAACTCGGTGCGTGCAATAACCTATGACCTAATACAAATATGTTTTAATTCATCTAAGGCAATAATACGATAGTGAGACAATGGCCAAATAAACAAAGTTGTTAAAAATATTAAAGACAAAATAATGACACGTAAAAAAATTCTAAGAATTTAATTAGTTTAAATTTATACTGATATTTTAATTTTATTTATGAAGGCATATGAATACAATTTAGTCCCAATATTTATAAATCCGTAATTTTGTTTTTACTTGCGAATAAATCGTTTTTACGACTCGTTCTGGTTTAACAGTTCGGCTGTGGAATGATTTGCTAGCTTCACTTACATCCAAGCTCTCCTCTATAGTACGGATTTAGTCTAGATTTTTAATGTAAACGTATGGCATTCACAGTGCTTCGCTCTCCATATCAAATGCGCTAGACGGTTGTGTACTTTTAATTAATTTTCCTAGTGGATTTTGCAGTAAAATTGAATTAATTTTTCCACCCTTCGAATGGTGAATAAGTAAAGATTCACGTTAATTAAAAAAATATATATATGGATGGGTGGTTGAAAGTTCCCAGATCAGGGGTGCACGGGCTCTTTACAAGAGGCCCGTATGTGATGACTTATTTGATTAGAGGGCCATTGGGACCGGCAAAGGTTCTTATAAATCGAAGTATGATACCAATGTAAATGAAGTAACGGATTAGGGTAGCTTTAGCCAGAGTATGGGCGCCCTCGTGCCTGCCGGCGGCTTTTTATAATCGCTCCTAGTTTATCTTGGAAATAGTGGGAAGTTCTTAATTTTTCCGGTGTAAAAATATCGTAAAATAACCGCGATAATTTTTAGATTACATTTATAAAAATTACATAATTTTATTGTTGCCGTCTCGGGCTTAAATCAAGTTTATAATAAAAACCCAAATATTTTAAGTTGAAATCTCCTAAACCAATCATCTTAGGCCATCGGTCGAATTTGCTCGCCACATGTCCAATGTAAAAGACCAGTGAAGTGTCAAAAAGAGTGATTTACAACGAGAATTCCTTGAGTAACTACAAAGATAAGTATAACCTTGAACGTGGTACCACAATCCCTAAAATTAGATTTAATTAAAAGAAGATCATCTGCTGTCACGGCGGCCTGAGTCCTTAACTCCAGTCCACGGAGCAGATCCGGCGCATCATGCGGCCCACGGACGTGCCCGACCAGAGGCTACTTGGCGACCTGCTGTGGTCCGACCCCGTCAAGGACACCGCCGGCTGGGGCGAGAATGACCACGGAGTGAGCTTCACCTTCACCTTTGGCATTGAGATAGTCACCCACTTCTCGGCGCTCAACTACTGCGGGGAATTCGATAATGTAGGTGCAATGATGTCAGTGGATGACACGCTGATATGCTCCTTCCAGATTCTGAAGCTGGCCGAAAAGCGCCACCTGGCGTACGTGCAGACCAACACTAGCAAGACAAAGAAGATCTGAGGGCCCTATGGATCAGTCCCCCGGCCACCGTCCTTCTCCGCCGCTCCACCCTTTTAAGAGTATTCTGTGTTATTTATCCTGAAAATATATGGATAATAATTCATTGTTTTAGCTTAAATACATTCTTGAATATAATGGAAACAATCACTCTACCATTTGTATTAGCGTCTTGCAATATATCGTAAGGAATAAATATAGTTAGCTCCTTTTTTTTCTTCAATTTTACATATATGAAAACTTAGACCAAGCCGTATTTAGTTTTGATAATTTAACTGCATCTCTTTTTATGGTCTATAAATAATGTGTAATGATAGCCTATCCAAAAAGAGAAAATAAATGTAAAAAAAAAAACTTCATAGAATAGATGTAACATAAGAATAATATAAGAATGGGAAGAAATATTTCTACAGCGCCCTTGAGGTGATTTTTCACAAAAACGGCGTTATAAAAATCATCCGATTATTATTATTATTACTATTATTAGAACGCAAAGTCTCGGATAGACCATGAGGTTCTGGTCTGGAATCAAAAATCTAATAAAAAATAATTATAAAATATTGACCATCAAATTTAAATTAGAAATTAAAAAATAAATGATTAATTTCTAATATAAGTTTGTTAGTAATCTAAGTAATTTTTAATTCATTTATTAATTGTTGTTAATTTAATATTGTATAAATGTTTTATAATTTGCTTACCGCAGTCAAAATCACGGGAAACAAATGTAAACGGCAGTGAACTAGGCTTGTACCAAAATGGGTATCACGTGATATTTCCCTTCTGTTATTGAAGTATATTCATTCCGTCGGCGAGCTGACAGGATTCCCGCCTGGGCGTCGCGGATTCAATTCCTCTGCTGGATTCCTGCATCAGTGCACAAGCAGCATATTATAATTCCCATTATAATTATGTCAGAAAGAGTTTTTAAAATATGTTTTTGTTACTCGTAATACAGCTATGTTGTCTTTCTCTAAAAAAATTATCCGTTTACAAGGGAGTTGCTCGAAAAGTTAATATGAAATTATGTTTTTATAAATTTTCAATAGGTACATATCTGGACTACCAAATTCCTGTTTATTAATGATGGTGTTAGTGAACAACAGCACCTGCCAGCGGGACAAAGGACCCAGCAGCATCCTTTAAAACCCTTATTGTTTTGGGTAGTGATGGACAACCCGTTTGGTAACATCCACATTTTATTAGTTTGATCCTGGTCACAGAAAAATTGTAGAGACTAAACAAACAATGTTTTTTTTCTGATATTGTAGAAGTAACGGAAGTGAGTTTTGATATTTCTTATATAACAATCGTTCGTATTTCCGGGTGCTTTTCCGTCCTGGATCTCCTAGTGAGGAGGACAAGGAAAAAAATTCTATAATATACATGTATTTTAATATGTATACCTTACCTTAAATGGCATAATTATATGGAAACTAGTAAATAAAAATAAATAAAAAAAATCGCTACAAATTTTCATTAGTAATTTGAGTCAGTAGCCTAATATTTTACAATTTATTTACATTTTCTTTAAAATTTGATGTTGATTAAAATTGATAGCATTTATTGGTCTGATCGTGGAGATAGAAAATTTATCGCTCGGGGAATTTGTTTGTGCGTTATACAATTGTTTCATTAAATCGCTATCGTTTTGCTATATATAAAATAGTGAACCGGTCAAATTTTAATTGAAACGCCAAATTATTGATACATTTTGTAATTAAATTTTAATATAGCTATCAAAGATTTTGTGCAACGTTACGAATTGCGATATTTTAGGTAGGTACATGGTAATTTTTTTTTGTCTTATGATTGGTACTTATATAATTCTCGAATTCCCCCTATTTGTGCGTAATATAACGCACAATTTCACAAAATCGACTTTCTTCATAATAATGCCCTTCAAAATATCAACCGAAGTAATACGTACGACCATAAATTGATGCACGAGTATAAAATGTATCTAGAGCATCTCCTGTCCCGATCCTATCTTTCTCTTCCTCCCCCCTTCCTTCTTATTTTGTTTTTACTTTATCTTGTTAGATTCATAAATAAAACATCTGTATTTAACCACTATTAGCACATGAAACTTTGTTGGTTTACATTTGTTGAACTTCCTATGTAAATATATTTGGATTAAAAGTAGTTTGTTTCTTACAAATAAATAAATAAATAATTACTGTTTCCGGGCAGTTGGGATATTAGTACGGTATTCTTATAAAAAAATTATGTTTATACTAATGACGCCACCGACTGCAAACCATGTCAAGCTGTAGGTACCCTACCCCCTGCGGGTCGCGAAAATATTTAATATTGATAAAGTCGCCCTCCGCCTAAAAAGGTTGTGCATACTGGTTTAGGGGGTTAAATGAAAAGCCTTCATTTCGATGTGAAAGTGACTAAAACTCATAATAAAGATGGCATTGATTCAATAGAGAGAGAAATTAAAAAAAAATATTTTTAATTTTTCACTAGTCGATAATTCACAAGTGGTGATAAAGTGATCCACGGAATTGTACTTTAAATCAGCATAAAAAACTAAGTAAACACGTAAAATGTATTTCATTTGGTATGCATCGGAAATAAATGCGGACAAACTTACATTATGTACAGTTAAATCATATTAAAGAGCGCACGTTTGAACGTATTTGTGCACACCAATTGGTTCAAAATATTTTGAAACACCCGCACGCGATCCCGTAGTCCTACGATACAGTACACCACCACACAAATAATAATGTCTTTAAAATGATAATACTGTGAGTAGGTATTTTATGGTGTTTTTGTGATTTAAAAAAAAAAATAGAAAATATAAATGTCTAGATGTGTATCTAAACCGATGCCACAGACGAATGATTTCACTAATTTAAATACGATCTTTTGATTTCTATGACCTTGACAGGCTAAATAAATTGATTTATTGTTCAAAATTATGTATACTCCCCTATTTTCCTGAGAATCTTAATTATTATAAATCCTGGAACATAATAAATTATCATCTTGAAAAAGATTTGAAAATGTATTTTAAAATAATAAAATATCTATGAATTGAAATGAATTGAATTGACTTGAATCTAATTGAATTGAATTGAATCGAATTGAATTGAATTGAATTGAATTGAATTGAATTGAATTGAATTGAATCGATTCGATTCGAATCGATTCGAATCGAATCGAATTGAATTGAATTGAATGGAATTAAATTGAATTGAATTGAATTGAAATGAATTGAATTGAATTGAATTGAATTGAATTGAATTGAATTGAATTGAATTGAATTGAAATGAATTGAATTGAATTGAATTGAATTGAATTGAATTGAATTGCATTTAATTGAATTGAATTGAATTGAATTGAATTGAATTGAATTGAATTGAATTGAATTGAATTGAATTGAATTGACTCGCTCCACACAGACTCGCACCAGACAAAACTCAATCTGTTAATTGCTTCAGTTAGTTTTAATCTCATAACGGTAATAAATTATATGATATGGAAATATTTTGCCAGCACGATACAAATATGAGTATTTAAATATAAATATTGTTACTCAATGCAGCTAGTTTTGAATTGGATTACTGAGTGAAATAATTCGACACGGGCGAGAATTTTGTTGTTGGCAGATTTAATTACTTTGACAGTTAATTTTTAAAACAACATTATTTCACTATCCGAACTCGAATCATAAATTACAATATGAAATTGTGAATTTTCGCCGGCCGCAAAACTGTTTTCGTATTTGTTTATGTTACTGTTCCAATGAACATGGTGAATTCCGAAAATTGGCGAGAGTGTCTCTTTTTTTTTAATACCACACAGAAGTTCCAACTGCTACAGACTGCCTGCAGCAACTGGGACTATGGCATACCTAATTTGGGTATGGTATGGGGCTGAAGAGAGAGGAGAAGGGAAGAAGACGAACAGAAGGAAGGTTGAGAAGTACTGCTTTTCAGACCTAACGAAAAATGCTCGCGAATTACTTCTGTGACTCGTAATTTGAAATGATTTTTTACTCTCTCTAGTTAGTCGCTATCAGCCTAATTAAATACATGCAACCGGAATTCGCATTAAAATAAAACATGGATTAACATATTAATTGTTTTTGTGTTTAATTCGTGCCAAATAATTTTTGTTTATTTTAAACTTAATTTATTATTGTTTAAATTATGTTCTGCGAGTACTGTAGTTTTTTTTAAATATTGTGACAGCTATTTTGGTGTTGCCATTTTCACAGTGTGGTTAGGTCACATTGAGATGACTTAAATCTATGATTTTATTTACCCCACCCAATTTTAGTATTTATGGTGTTTGAAATGATTTAACATTTTCGGTAAAACCCGATTTACCCAGAAAATAGTTGTGCTAATTAAAATTCTCCATTATGTGAGATACTTGCAGAAAAAATCTGTTTTCCTCGTTTTTAATTGTTGCAGAATTTCTCAGTTGTTTTATAATAATGTGAATGATGTTAAGGCTATGAATTGGAATTACTTATTTTAAAGATGTATTCTGTTTAGATTCGTGAAAAATGGTGAATAGATAATTTTGGTTATTTTATTTATTAAAGTTATATTAGGATCATAGTTCTTTTTTCATCTCTAGTTGTTCCTGTAAATTTAATCTAAGACATTTTCTTTTTATATGTAAGGGTGTATTCTCATTGTTGCCAAGCGGAGCATGATTATTCACTGAGAGATCATCTGAAATTTTAGAAAAAAGTTTTTATTATTATAGCATCATTTTCGAATATGTTATTTTTAATCAAGTTGAGAAAGTTCTTCCCGTCTGCCCGATATATGTACCGTTACAGTAGATTTAGTCACTTTTTAATTCATATATCCCACTCTTATTCATTTCGGGATTTCTGCTTTTTGAGTTTTTAAAGATGTTCCTGTGTTATTGATTCTAAAAGATGGACAAAAAAATAGATTTTAATGCACGAAGGTTCCATATTGACTGCGATTTTATACGACTTCCTCACTCTATAATTTTCGTTTTTAAAATATATATGTTAAAACTGCCATTTGCTGAGAAATCGGAGACACCCGAGAAATGCATGGCCCTCCCAAGTGAGTCAAATACTTGAATGGGGTCATTTCAAGGATCGGAATAAAAGAAAAGAGTATATGAGATGATGCGACATCCTCAAATAGGGTATGTTGTGAGGCTGAAGAAAGTGGGGGGAAAATGGAAGGAAATGGGATGAGGAAGGTTGAGACATAGCTGACTATTCAGTATTGGCCGAGTTACCGACATCTGTGTTCCTTCCTTCATTTATTCCGGGACTCTTCAGAGTTCGAATTAACAAATTTCTTCCCACCTCCTCTTATTTCCTCTCCCTTCACCTGTCTTACAATATTGTCCAGAAGGGGGAGGGGGGGTTATAGATCCACTGCCTGTGCGCCGTACAAAAGGGGGGGGGGCTATTGTGAGGTATCACATTAAAAAAACCGATCTGGTCTCCAAATATATCAATAGATATTTTAAGCAACTTTTTGATTTTGTATGATGGTCGCTCACCAGGGCGATACTGAGATTATTTACCCATCAGTGTTAAAATCATCTTGGATTTATTTATATATACTTCACAATATGTGCCATTAACATAAAGGTATAAAAAGCATAATGTTACGGCCCTGACGGGGGCGGCAGTGTAAGGTTGCCTCCCCAAGTTGGCGCCAGTACAAGGGCCCCCCCTACCATTCACGTGGGGCGCCAGTGCAAGGGCCTCACGGGGGAGATCACATAATAAAAAGGAATATTATAGTTACCGGGAGGCCAACCATTGAGACGGCCGACTATCAGCTCTCCTCGACTAGCTCTGTAGGGCATAGTAGAGACTCCGTCTCTCAGGATCGTAGGTCAGCTTTCCCCTCATACTAGTCAAGGACACAAGGGGCTCCCATAACATTCAAATGAAAGAGTCCAGTTCTCAGTACAGGGTTTATTGCGAGAGGGTACACATTATATTTACATCAAAACATACGATTGATTTAATCTAAAAACACACATCATACCTATTTTATACTGAATCTCTCTCTCTCGGGAATTAAATCGGCTATTTACGGGAGGCAAATAATTATATCAGCACAGTTAATAGGGGTTAGATACAGCTTACATGATCCATGGCGTCGAGGTTCACGTCCTCCCATCGTAGATCCGTAATGCCGGGAACACACCAACTCACGCGGCCAGCAGTTAATAGGTCGCCTGGAGTTTAACACTGTTTATAGACGTTACTAGCTAGATTGCTATGATCAGCAGTGTCTCACAAGGACAAGAAGTTTACAATCCAAATGTAAGGTAAACGTGATGATGCCTAAGCCACGCGCAGGCGGCCATTTCCAACGGCAAGTAGCTCTACCATTTAAACACACAACCTGATGGTTCCAAGCGAGCCGTGGCCCGATGACGGTAGGAAGTGGTCCCCCTGGCGGAACCGGAACTGATACAATAAATAATCCTGCGTATCCGAGCGTCTAGAATACATTTTAACCATAGTGAATTCGTTACGTAACAATAAATATAACATAAATAACAAAAAAATACAAAAATACACCATTTTACAAATAAACTATTAAAAAGTATAAAAACTTCTAAAAATATAAAGTATAAAAAATTGTAAAAATATCAAGTTTAAAAGTTTGAAAACCTCTAAAAATATAAAACATTTTAAAAATATGAATTATGAAAACTTGTAAAAATATAAAGTATGCAGACTTGTAAAAATATACGGTATATAGACCTGTAAAAATATTATTTGTAAAAAAATGTAATCTACAAAAACTTATCAAAATATCGAGTATACGTACCGAATATGATTTAAACACATGATATTTTAAGTCAACATCCATAGAACACAGTTATTATTTGATGTAGGCTAATTAATATATTGATATTTCATATTTCAGAAAAAACTTTGTATTATGCATCTTTTATGTGATAATAGACCACCGGCATCACCGATATTAGAAAATTCATTACCTATTCGATGTAAGCGATGTATTATTGAAATCTGTTCTGCATTAGTATTTTAGATGTATTGTTACAATTGTAATTTGTGTGAATATTTGCAGATACATGTATTTGTGTCGATTCAACCCACTTTATTTACCCTCAGAAGACTTTCTTTAATTTGTAATTAGCTGTGCGACTGAATGCGAAAGCCGAAAATAAACTTCTAAAATAATCTACTTCGATCTAGAATGGCCGATGTCTTTTCAGAATTTAAACTTAATTAGAAATGGGTCTAACTGTGTTAAGAAAGTTACGGAAGAAGATTAGAAAAGTCTGGTAAATTAATCAAATTTCGCAATCTTTCTCAGTCCATTTTCCGAAATCAGTATAAATAAAGATGACAGGAACAGAGGGAGATATGGCATGTTTGCGTGCCGACTGTAGCCGAGCTATCAAAGCGGCTATGATAAAAAATGTATGCGTTTTGTGTGTACGTAGAACAAAGGCAAATTATCGATTGTGTTTTCTAACGGTCATCCGATAAAAAATAATCCACATATAATATATATGTATAAAGCAGAATGTTTGTTTTGCATACAAATCTAAATTTTTAACCCGAGCTTGATGAAATTTTGCACACTTGACTTTTGAAAAAAAAAGTTCACTGTTTACATGAGATTTCGAGAGATGGTGAGGTGGTTGGAGTAGATATAGGGGCAGGGGGGGGGGGGGGGAGTAACACACCACAAACTATAATATTCCTTTAAAGCACTCGTAATAAATTTAAAAATCAAATACGCTGGATACGTTTCATAGGGAGATCTGAAATAGAAAATATATTAACAACAAATACAGACTAACACCGAAACCACTCAACTGCACTTAAGTTCACCAAGAACATCAATTTAATATAATGTAACTTCATATTTTGTAAATAAATTCCTCAGAACCGGAAATCCCAGTGAGGATATCATTATTTGTTATTTTGTTACAAAAAAGGAAGAAAATAAAGCATTATTATTATTATATTATTATAACCCCGAACAACGAAGGGTACTTCAGATAATACCCATAATGAGTTTTTTTTTATTTCTTCTTCGATGAAAATGGGGTAGCACTAGCTTAGTGGATTAGGTTGCAGCTCCCGGATAGACCATGAGTTCCAATAGGTACGGTTATCTGTTTAATTTCTTTTTTTTTGTTCGGTTTCCCTTTTCATTTTATATCATATTATCTTCAATAATTAAAAAAAATATATTCTACTCGCCGGTTACTCTACCGGTGTTTTTACATTATATAGGAACATTCTATGGCGACACAGGTGTAAGTATTTACGAACAGAAATAAGTTTTTTTTTTACATTACTGGATTACGAATGAGCTGACAATATTTAAAAAATCTTCCACACCGTATTCATAAGCGGAAAGCGTTACAGGTGAAACGTTGGGGGACTTGGCTAGCAAATGAATTGAACCCACGATGCCTGAGTGGGAACACTATACATTTGCCATCTCATCTACTAACCGGTGAAATAGTAATAATAATAAATATTTATTCCGTTATATGAGAAGGTAAGTGCAGTCCCACATATAAAATACAGACTGTACATACAATAGTTATACAAATATATATACAATATATTATAAAATTTGCAGATAATATAATTAAGTGATAATCTGATGTACATGATACATAATATACAATATATAAGATATATAAGAACACACAAAAATTAAACTAACTAAAAAACGTGACTAACCTTTCCAGTTGTCAAAAACCAACCACTAATCCAAAATGACTGATAATGCTAACATATGATAAACATATGTGTACCAACATAACAAATAAAAAATCGATAATCGAATGTAGACAGCCCGCGAAAATTCAAAACTCACCTTTTCTTTTGAACACACCTCGTACAAATTAATAATGTAACAAAATATAAGTGCATGACATAGTGAAAAAACAACGTGTTTTAAACATGTTTGTAACATAATACGAAATTCCATTATACAACATATGGCGCATGATACAGAGAAAGAAGAAAGAGGAACTCGGTTTTGGATTGCAGAAAGGTAAAAAGTTAATAAAAAAATTACATAATAGCATTGATCATATGTGATGCTCTTATAATCCATTGCTACGTAAAAAATATCACTCAGACATCTCTTAAACATGGGTAAACTGACATTAAATATATATACACTAGAGGTGAAGTTATTTCCAAGTGTACGAGAATTTAGGCGAAAATAGGTGCATAAGATTTGGTAGTTAGTCCCGGAATTATTGTTGTAGAAATTTTTTTTTTTAAGTAAAATTTAATAATGTTATTATTAGGTTTTATAAGTATTTTGGTTTTTATTATTATTGTGACAGCTGTTTCGGTATACGAGAGCATTTTCAAACTATGGTTATAACATTTATTAATAAAGTAAAATACGTATTCCCCACTACTCAGTATGTTAACACGACCCATACAATATAACATGTTTAAATAATGCGGTCATTAGCATTCATTACGAATCAATTAAGAAAATATTTTCATTTAATGCGGGGAAAACACATTTTAAATGGAAATACGTAACAGAATAATAAATCATTTTAAGTAAGTCGTCGCAATGTGGCCTAACCACAGTTTGAAAATAATAAGAAAAAAAAACTAAAATACTTACAGAACTTAATAATAATATTATTAAAATTTGATTTACATTTAATTATTTAAAAAAAAAACGGAGTTCTTCGAATTAAACACAAAAGACAATTAACAATATAGTAGAATAATAAATTTATTTTTAAAAAAACATAAGCCGCGTAGGTACCTATCCGTTCATGATATTTTATAGATGAGCCAAAAAAAATAGTTCCTAAATTAAATAATCTGTCTAGCAACCCCCAAGTTAATAATGTAAAAATGCCCCCTCGTACACCAGCGCCCATTGTTCAGCGTTTCGCGGTGATATATCTGCCATTATCTTATTCAAGAAGAAGGAATAACTCAGTGCGTGATTTAGCGACGCGTTTTAAAAGTTTTCTGGTCGTGCCCGATAAACCCGGGATTAGCATAATTTCATTAAAACGCCAAATTATTTAAGGCCATTTTTTACGCCGGGGATGAACGTTAATTTATCAGGATGTTTAAAAGATAAATGACATCAGTTTTCAGCGTTTGGCCCGAAATGTGGTGCCGCAACTTTTCTGTGTGAAAAAAATAATATTTTAAGTGGGACGGTACTTCAGTACCTAGTACCTACCTGTCAGCGACACGAAAGGCAGATAAATTTCAATTTGATTTATGGCGATTAATTTTTATTATGATTTAATTCCATTATTTATTAAATCTACGGAATTTTCACAGCCCTTCTCACTGGCGATCTAATTCAGGTAACAATTTTGTTAAATGTTTGATTCAATCGAAATGTTTTATTTTTAATATCGTTTTTTATTTAAATAGTATTTAATACATTTTCAAGCATTGTATTCCCAAGACTTAAGAAACTTATTGTGGGATCACTTGCAGAACCCGCAGTAGAGTTTTAGAAACAATAATTTTAAAAATATAATTAATATTCACAGCATATTATAATATAAGTGTACTTATTACAGAGACACTTATTATAAAGACACACATCACTGGTACATTATAATATAACTGTACTTATTACAGAGATACTTATTATAAAGACATATATCACTGCTACGTTATAATATAAATGTACATATTACAAAGACAGACATCACTGGTACATTATAATATAAGTGTATTTATTACAGAGACTCTTATTATAAAGACACACATCACTGGAACATTATAATATACTCGTAAGTGTACTTATTACAGAGATATTTACTATAAAGACACATATCACTGGAACGTTATAATATTAATGTACATATTACAAAGATAGACATCATTGGAAATTATAATATAAGTGTATTTATTACAAAGCTACTCATTATAAAGACAGACATGACTACATTATATAGTTATACTTATTACAGAGGCACATCACACCATTAACCCTTAAGGTATTCTTTCAAATAATAGAGTTTAAGCATCTTAGTTTGAGACCTTTCACATTGGCTTGCATTTTTGTTAAGCTATAGATTGCTATAAAATCGGAAATGCCCAAAGAGCAAATGATAAATAAAGATGCCCCAACGGGCAAATGTATAAAACCAAAATAATAGGAACGAGCTACCAATTTAAGTATAACAGTAACTAAGTAAAAAGGATCGGCCTATTTACAAAAAATGAATATTTTGTAATAGTATTTAGTTTGACCCTTTTTAGACATGTTTTGTAATTTGATTACCGCAGTTCAATATCACGCGAAACAAACGTGAACGGCAGAAAACTAAGCTGGTGCCAAAATGCTTTTATTTCCAGCCCTTGAATCGTACTAGGACAAGTCTATCAATTCTGACGTCAGTGGAAATATTGCTCTTCTGCCTTAATATAAAGAAGTTATCGATTTACAGATATTTTCTAATAAGACAAGGTTCAGATACGACGTTCTACGACATTTGCTTTGCCCAACTCTGCAAATCTATATATATTAAAAAATATTTTTTGTTTGTCTGTCTGTCTGTCTTTCTTCGATTTTCTTAAAAATTACTAGACCGGTTTCGCTAAAAAATAGCACAGCTTATTATTATTAATTCCGGGAAGGTTTAGGGAGTAGTTTGAATGAAACCCAATATGTAAAACTTTTGCCATAGCGTTTTAAAATTGGTATGAAAAACATTGAAAGCGCCATGTTTTGATTAGCTTAGCCCCACTCTGGTTAGCCACAGATTACATATTCAAAAGAAGGTTTTTTTTGGTAGAATATGTTAAAAATTAAGAACACAAGCACTTACCTATTAAAGAACTTTTCATTTAGATATGTTTTGAAATAAATTTTTTGGAATAAAATAAAATTTTCAAATGTATTTGTTTTGTTTGTTTGTTTAGAAATAGTAGATCGCTGTTAAATTAATTATGGCACCCAAACGACAAGCAAGAATTCACAACTTCATAACATAAAAAAATAATAATCCCGAACAATGCCGAGCACCCATCAGCTAGTATATATATATTTTTTTTAAATCACCTCTCATAAATTCTCTTAACTTTTGATCAAAAAAATTATTATTAATAATAATAAAAATAATATTAAATTTATATAATAATAATATTAAAAATGTATTGTAATTAAATTTAACAAAGTAGCAAAACTAGTAGAAAAAAAGTTTTTGATATTATATTACAAGTTATTCGAAATAATAAAACACCATTAGTGTTCATACAAACCCGAGTCGGTAAATATACATTAACAAAATCAGTTTATTACCGGCGGTTCTTCCCAACCCTACTGAGCAACTGTTCAGCCGAAATTTTGTTTCAACACTGGTCAAATGCACAAATTCGCTCTTCCCAACAAAATTCTCGGTCAAATTTATGAACAATTTAGGATATCGATTTTTGTGGATTAAGTTCCCCTCAACAGGTTATAAAAAAGTGCCAACAGGGTGAACGAATCTCAGTAAAATTTTAAACGTCATTATTGGTTGGCGATCTATTTATCGCGGTTCAAATATTTAATGAAAAAGATTTATTTCCGTTTCGAGTGTCAAAACATGTGTGTTTTAAATAAAACTGAAGAGAACCTAACATATTTTAATAATTATAAGCTACGTTTTGTCTTATTTTCCTCAAAAGATAAACGTCAAACTTACGTCTATAAAAGTGGGCGGGCACTATTTTATAGTCTACCAAAGTGTTAGGGACCTTCATAGACAATTTATGATAAAACATGCTTTGAAACGGGCAAACAAAGCGACGTTTGAAAACATTTGGCTGATCGGTGCCTCAGATTGACAATTCGAAAAGTTGGGAAGAGCGGCCGTAATGATAATTTATGAGAACGAGAGGAAAAAAACAAACAAAAAATAAATCCGAAATGAAAATAGGTGTAGCAGGAAAATCAATGTTAAAATTGTCGGTTTTTGACCTCGTCTCTGGACTTAAGAAGTACCCAGAGAACCGAGAATAGAAATACTTGGGGAAAAACACTAGAAAGAAAACGGATATACGAGTAGGTAATAATATTAGTTATTTTCATTTTTAAATGATTTAAAATTGTTTTAATTTTATGAACCACTATTTGACGTTGAAATTAAATAATATTTCCTATTCATTTGATCTAAAAAATATTCATATATTGATTAACTTGGCGGGTTTGCGATAAGCCGACGTAGCTCAACGGTAGAGCATCTGACCGGACATCAGAAGGGTGCAGGTTCGAGTCCTGTCGGCGACATTTATCTTTGCTCGGAAAGGTTTTTTTCAATTTGGATGAGTGTTTCAGGCCAATAATTATTGTTTATAAAAATAATTGTTACCCTTTGCGCTATGCACAAAAATCTTGTCTTAAGTTTTTAAGAA